>JBAMJV010000954.1:0-33637 GCA_037951105.1 Echinarachnius parma | reverse complement strand
AATTATTCAATCAATCAATACATAAATTAGTTCAAGACTAAATCGATCGATTAATCAGCAAATTCGCCAATCCGCGAGTAAGGATTCAAAGGAAGCAAGCAACCTACCAATCAGTTACTCGATCGATCAATCTATCGACATGATCAACCAGTCAATCGATTAAGAAGAAGAAGAAAAAAACAGGACAGGCGATCAAGAGGATTAATCGATCAGTCAAGTAAGCAAGTTATTAAGATTATCCGACAATCCGGCAATTTTCAAATCGAGCATTTTGAAAAACTAAATACATGCTATTTAGTAATACTCTAAAGCATTTACCCAATAATATTGTATTTAATAATTGTATTATTGAACAAGTTGTAACAATCAAATTTCTTGGAGTAACTGTAGACGACAAACTCTCTTGATTCAAAAATAATTTGAATGAGCTAATCAACAGACTCTCCCAGCCTCAGTCAGTTTAAATCTAAACTAAAACAACATTTATTAAGTTCGTATTTAATAGACTAGACTCATTTATAATATAAAAATTAAATAAATTAATTAAATTTAACTAACTTTACTCATGCGATATGGTGTGTACTTGTGCCCCGACCCGGACAACATTGCGTATTTTCTTATTGACGAGATTACTGATCCAAAATATTCTTGTGCTTTTGTCTTTATCTTTCTTTCTTCTATAACTTTCTAACTCCCATTTTCTCTCCCTTTTTTTTCTCCTTGTCTTGTTTGTTTTTTGTTTTATTTATTTATTTATTTTTTTTCATTCTAAGTAGTAGTCATTGTTTGTAGACTATTTAATGTTATTTACTACAGGGGAGAGGTTCCCCTGTGGTAGTATTACTAAGTAGTGGTAGTTATAGTAGTATTGATATTGGTAGTAGTAGTAGCAGTAGTTGTAGTAGTTGTAGTAGTAGTAGTAGTATACATGTACGTATGTTTAAGGTAATGTTTCAACAATTATTTATTACTGATTTGTATAGTGTATTTTATCTATTTCATAACTCCTGTAAGAATGCATTTTGTGTTTCATTTTGTAAATTATACTTTTGTTGAAAATGAAAAATAAATGAACTGAACTGAAAAGATGAAACAAGCAAACAAGCAACAATCAATTAATAAATCGAACGATCAACAATTTACTCTGTCATACATGTGGCATGCATTAGCCATATCACAATGAAGTGGAACGGTGAAAATCGTGCAAGATCTTGAGAAGAAAACTGACATTTTAGATCGCGAAGATGACCTATTGATAATAAGATAGGGATGATATCAGAACTCGTGGGGATGCTCAAATAATCATTCTAAATTATAAACCATGCAGGGGTTCGTTGCACAAAATAAACAAGTAATCGAATCAAGGGTTAAAACTTACAAAATACTCTATGCTTATTGGTGCACATCCATTTGATTCTCAACTAGAGCAGGTATGATGTTTTTTGTGCAATGGACTCCTGCAGGGTGGAGTGGTTCTAAATGAGCTAGGTGGGCCACATAAGAGCCGTTGACTGTTGATAGCGGGGTACTCGAGACGGTTAGCTGGCCCGGTGGATGCGGCCCGATAGCTCCTCGAATACCGCTGATGAGTGTCGCGGAAACTTACGTCCTACAAGCGAATATTCGTCCTGATACACATTTCTCATCGTTGTTAAAGTATGCTATATCATTTCTACCGTTATGTCCCTCTTTACTTTCATTTAAATGTTAACACAAATAATACATGAAAACAACATGTTGCGTAATGTGTTACACATTCATCAATGCTATGATGAATCGCTAAATATACTGCGTAATAATTAAGGTATATAAGTGAAAACGTTATTTATTTATATAAAAGCGTTCATATCGTGCCGTTAGAATGGATATGTGATGATAAATGTAATAATAATTATTTATCCTATAAGGAAACATCTATCATCAATGATTTAATGACGATGCGAAAATCGGTTAGGTTCGGAGTTACGTGTTTAATTGATTATAAACTGAGCAGTATTACTTAAATAATTATAAGCCTATCAATAGTTTTTGTATAATGCTGACTTTGTTGTGCGTGATATCAATGTAAAATAAATGTATTGTAAAGGTACAATTCAAAGTAGTTTTTATTTTACTACGACGTAGACACTTAGTTTTTGAACAGCGACAAATAAAGGGAAATATATCTACTCATTAAATCATATTGTATAATTATTTTCAGTTAATATAGCTATCATTGAATATTTAAACTCACTGGTCTCAAGAAGTATATTAATTCAGTTGTCACTTTGTTTTTTAATCTAACCATAATTTAAAAAAAAAAATATATATATATAGCACTTGGAGCTGGAGCGAATAAAATGCTGATGTTTTCATGATGATCGAATGCTGACAAAGAAAGGACACTTTTCGCTGGTCTATATTATACACCGATCGTGGTTTCTCGTCCGGGCCTGAAGTGCGGAAGTGCGATTCGTCATTCGCTTTTCAAATCAGCCCGCGTAATCAGAAGCATGAACCCCTTCCCTTCTGCATGGTCATAGTGTAATTCCCATATATGGGTGAATACGCGTTGCACCATCATCTGGTATTCAATGCGTTAAAATGGATGATCTATACAATCAAATCGTGGTCCTCTCGCTATATCCTCGTCGATTATAAACTCACGCTATTGAGGAAATTAAAGCGATCAATTACTAGACCATGGAACGTATGTAGGATAATTTTGAAGGGGGTAAAACGATCCACTAAATTGGACTACCCTATTATCGAGTATGATGGTACTTGGACACATCTTCAGAGGTCATGAGGAAGAAAATGAAATCATAATCAGTATTAGTATACGCCACACTTGTAATTTACAATTAATTATGGTTTAAAATATGGTTAAGCTTGAGTACTTGCAATGAAGAATCTCTTCCAGAAAAAAAAACCCAAAAAATGTTGGGATAAATGAGGGAAAAAAATTCAAAAAATTTAAGTATCCTATATTAGCGAGCAATTCAGAGGGGAGGGAGAAATTTAAATCATAATTTCTTCGCCACACTTATGCACTTGAACATGATTGAGCAACGTACTTTAGAGTTCTTGCAGAAAAGAATTTCATTTATTTTTTTTTTTTGGGGGGGGGGGGTGAATTAAAAAAAAATTGTCCAGAAAATCTGACTATCCTATATTATATTATTAGATATTAGATTATATAAGATGATGACGTCATAATTAAGGGAAATTGAGCGTTCCTATTGGTTGATTACCGATGCTTAATCCGGTATAATCAATGGTAAAGTTATAATACATAATGTATTATAACTTTTCAGTGACGTACACATTTCCCATAGACCACATAGTGCATGGCGACCGTGTGTACAAACTTCCCATTGAGAGCCGCCGCGGTGCATGGAGTGCGCAACGTCAAATTCAGTCCGCTGCCAAAATGCCAACAAAATTACGTAAAAGTGAGAATAATGAAAGGGCTGCGTGCATTTCCATTCCCAAACTTAGCAATATCAAACCACTTTACCATGCAATTTACGAAACTACCAACATTTATTTACTACAGGACAGATAATTTACAAAATGATGCATTTTCCATCTTTTTCATGATAAGTTTTGCGAGTCTTTCTTCGCGGCTTGTAAACAATCAATTGTGACGTCACAGCCATGACGTCACAATTCTTGACACTCAATTCGGGTTCCTCCAAAAGTTCCTCCATATAATCATCTTATATAACAAATAGTACATGATTCCTGTCGTTAAATATTCCATAATAGACACCTCTACATTTTTAATTTCTCTCGTGCGATTATATTGCACTCGGCCTGCGGCCTCGATGCAATATAATCGCTCTCGAGAAATTAAAAATGTATCGTTGTCTATTCTGGTATATTCAACTCCAAACCATGCACTATTTGTATAATAATACCTGGTCAAATGTTATTTAGAGGTATAATGTGGGAAAGTAAAATCATCATTGCGGTATGTGTCTGCCCCACTTATCGAATAGCGGGAACAAAAATAATAGTTGGGATGAATGAAAACGAAAAACGATCCGCAAAATTTGACTATCCCATTAGTAAGAGGGGAATAAGAAATGAAAATCATCAATTTATCATCAATTTTATTCCGCCATACTTGTAAAATGATCAAAGCTATAATATACTCTGGAGTCCTGCCGGAAAGAACACACCCATCTACAGTGTAAGCACAGTGTGAACACACTGGGTTTCACAGTGTGGACCACAATGTTAAATTCGAGCGTTTTCACAATGTAAAAACCAACTCACACTGTGAACACACTGTGACCACACTGTGAACATACTATCGCCACAGTGTGAAATTGCCTGCGTTCACAGTGTGTAAAAAGATGCACTCACACTGTGTATCTCAGCAATTTCACAGTGTGTTCACAGTGTGTTTACAGTGTGTTCACAGTGTGTTTACAGTGTGTTCACAGTGTGTTTACAGTGTGAGTTGGCTTTCACACTGTGAAAACGCTCGAATTTAACATTGTGGTCCACACTGTGAAACACAGTGTGTTCACACTGTGGATGAATGTGTTCTTTCCGGCAGGTACTGTACTTGCAGAAGAATTGGATTCACCGAGCTAAATTGCCTTTTGACTGCCGTCATTATTTTAATTGCAAATCATTTATAGACAAATAAAACCTGATGATACACATCTATATTGTTGCCAACATTAATATAAATCAATTATACCAAAACATGCATGGCATATATATGCGCGATAAAAGGTATTGGTATAAATTAAATTATTGGATAGTCACGTGAATTTTAGGGGCCGATAATCATGATAACCAAATGTTTGTATGAACATTCAACATCCGTTTAACTTCGACACAATAATCATTTTTGGTCCTGCATTATGCTGCAAAATAGAAAAAATAAAAACATTGATTTAATAAACGTTTTCTTGTGCATAGTTTGTTTTCATTGAAATCGAGAGAAAAAGGGATACAGTCTAATTCTAGATCTAAATGATGCATGATTGCAATTCTCTTAAACATGCTAAAGGGAGACTGCATTTTTGGTTGAGGGGTGGGGCGCTTCAATGAAAACAAAATAGCTTGAAATGTTATAATATTTAAAACAGAAACAGTTCAAAAACAGTTGAAATATGATAGCTTTCATTTGGTTTGAGAAATCGAAGATCAGTAATCGAAAGACTATTACAGGGATAGCGATGCCCTATCCAGTGGAAGACTAACATGGAAAGCTAAATAAAGCTGAGATCAACGACCTTGTGTAGCCTCGTATGAACGGTAAGCCAGTGGGGAAGACTCGGTGATTGAGCGGCACTCATTACCGCCACAACCAGCACGCGGTTATTTATTTACACTGTCACGAAAGGGCCTGCATCGCAGTTACCATTTTCAGGGCCTCGATGATAACTTAGGAGGCCAAGTTTGAGGCCTCCTTTATATCTGACTTCGATCGCAGCTATGTTTTGGCCGGGGATAGCTCCAATCACCGATCTGTAGAAAACATATCATGGATAGATATAGCTATTCTTATGCACGATATAAAGAGCTGACGTCACGGAGTGGCCATCTTACCACTCCCAATTGTTCTAAGTATAACTGTTTATACTAGAATACTCTTATGAGTGCTTTACCCCATTGTATTTATTTATTCTTATTATTTATTACTTATTACTTATTTACGTATTACGTATTCAGTGTACTCCCAGTATAGTCGATATAGGGAAAGTTGTTGTTTTAGGTGTGGTAGCATGGCGGATCGACAGCGTCCGTCGCCTTTTTCGACCAATACTCTATCTAGAGATTATCATTGTGATCCGTGGCTCCGATCCCAGATTGAAGTCGCACCGAGAGCAGAGCAGTCCTAGTTTTGATCCGCTACATTCAGTCCTCTGTCAGCGTGAGATAGCAGACGATAATGGTTGAGATGAGTAGACTGTAAAGGAGATAGTTATCGACGGACCACAAACTAAGGTGTCATTAAAATAAAAAGCATTGAACTAGCGAGAGAGGGGGAGGGGATAAAGGGGCTATCGGATTTCTTAATTCGAGAGAGAAAAGCAGCGATGACAGTCGACTCGTTAGATCTCCCCGTCAATTTAAACATTCTTAACACCTATTCTCGGACGGACCACCAGTTAAATGGCATGTACTATAATAAATAATTATTATACTACTGAGATACAAAAGAAAAGAAAATTCATTTAGGGATGGGAAAGGTGACGAGGAATTATATATTATACAGATATGACAGATGTACGCCCTAAACAAAAAAATAACTTGATTGTTCACTTTGGTAAGACTCATATAGCTGTACGATACGATAGGGGGGGGGGGGAAGGTTAGGATTTAGGGGACGGCAGAGTTTAGGAAACACCAATATTTCTTGCAAAATCAACACATTCATGTTTGGGTCTGTTCTTATTTTCAGGCGACGTCAGCTCATTTGTGTTGAACAAAATGGCAGGAAAGCTGCTATGTTATGTATGTGGACGAACTACACCAGCCACTGAAAAAAAAACCCAGGACTGTATGAACATGATGAAAGGTGTCATATTTCGTGATGCGATGGATAATATTAATGATATAAAAATATAAAATAAGTATCAACATAAACCCTAATGAGAGGCGTAGCGTGAGCTTACTGATTAAGAGGGTGGGGCACACCACGTGCCCCGTACCCCTTGTGCGCCCCCTCCTAAGTGGCGTAGCTACGGTGGACAAGGAGGGGCAAATAAAGAAAATGAAAACACATTAAGGTGTGCCTCCCCCAATAATGTTGGTGCCCACCCCCCCCCCCCCCCCCCCTCTAATCAGTTCGACCACGCTACGCCACTGCATAGCTACACCGCTGACTACCGTCAGTCAGGCAAGACAACGAGATGCGATTCCTTTTTATTATAGATCCACTTTCAAACCAATAATTTGTCAAGTGATGTCGAGCTTTCACATTGCAGAAACAAAGGAATCGTGAGCGATGCTGTCTGTTGTCGCGTGTTTTATTCCCAATCAAGGGATATCTCACATTTAAAGGTATATTCAGGTTTTTGCATGTTGAATTACTGAAGTCGTTGTATATTGATGCAGTATATTACTTGATCAAAACTTGATCGATTCCCTAACATTATTCAAATGTATGTCTCTTCCTTGCCAGGTGACCTTCAGAGACAATCTATAATAAATTAGTAACATTACAATGCAATACTCGGAATCCATCATGCATACTTTCGTCGTTGCTATATCGGGCAAATCTCTGTCGTTCAGGACTGATCCGGAAAATACTCGAGCTGCGATCTATGGACAATGTTTGTTAGGCTTAAATCAATTCGTCTTGAATTGGTTAATGCGCACTATGCCAGAAGTAAGACAAATAAGATGCAAAATGGACAAAGTGGATATAATACTTTCCCACGTGCCTTTTTATTGGACGAACTGGCACATAGCACGAACGCAAATTAAATATTACAATGTAAAGTGATTGTTAGACCATTAAGCCTATACGGACAAATTATATGACATTTGACCAGCACACAGTTGCATTTGTTATAGCTAAATTTTCCCATTTGATAATTTGCAGAACGGCAATTTAAATGTTAGACCGGGATGCAAAGGCATGACAATCCCTTTAAAGGAAAAAGCGAGATTGACGTACACCGTGTACAATGGAAGGCAATTACGGGAGAGACGGGGAAGCAGAGAAAACAATTAAAGAACGGTTCCATAATCCGGCGGGTGAGCTCCGATCCCAGAGGCCTTACGCGTAATGCCCCTGGATACCAACCTCATGGGCGTCTGAAAGATGAGCTAAAGCCCTCTCCGGTATAGTCTTTATTCTGCAGACACGCACTGTCAGTCTTACCGAGCAGAACAAAAAGAGCCCGTGCTGTCGTGATAGTAGTGCCGTTTTATAGCGTGTGTGGGCTACTTTTTTATATTTATTAATTTGTTATTTTGTTTCATTTTTTATCTATTTTGTATTAGTATTATTATTTATTTATTTTATTTTGTTTTAATTATTTTTTTTTATTATTATTTCATTTATATATATATATATATATTTGTATTAGTTTACTTTTCGCTTGTATATATATGTATGTATATATATATATATTTATTTATTTATTTATTATTTTTATATTTATTTATTTAATTTTATTTAATTTTATTTATTATCTTTTTTTTCTTCTTTTCTTTCTTTTTTTTTTTTTTGGGGGGGGGGGGGGGGGGTGCTAAATTATGTATTATTTGATTTACCCTCTCGCAGCCCATACACAATATATATTATATGTGTCCATCCCTCAAAACAAAAATGAATTTATCCTTAGACGTTCGAGGCTGGACGGTGGCTATACATGTATAGGGGACTGCGCCCTCTCCCACCCAAGAATGTGAAAACACGAACATTCGGACACAAAATAAAAAAAACTCATGTTGGAACAAAAGTATCACTTTTATGGGAGAAAGATCAGCCAAAAAGATGTTATTCGGGCCAACGACATCAGCCCCATGAAAAATGCCAGTACACGTATGATCAGTGATATTTTACCAATTGCAAGACTATACATAATTCGTACCAGAAACATATTTCTAGATAATAGATCTATTTTTGTTTTACTACGCAAGCCCCTTATTGGAAGACTGTTGGAAGACAAGTTGTTGGAAGACTATTAATTATGATATTCCTAATCAAGAACAAAATCTGGAAAATTGAATTATAATTGTCTGTTATTCGCGTGTATGTGTAACTAACAAGTCTCATTTATTAATCAAATCAATATTTTGTTGTTGTCCACAAGTTATTTGACTTATGCTTACCCAAAATCTTATTTCCCCTCATGATCTGAGGGGTAATATCATCACATACCCGATTCAAAGAACTATTAAAATGTAGCGACAATTGGGTGCAGTTATGCGAGGACCCATGCACGGGTTATCGCTCGCTGAGCCTTCGGCGTCTAACATTTGAGGAGAAGAAGGCGCTCGATGGGCTATTTTGCGTTCTGTAATTGCCGTGTCGTATAGACTTTGAATCGGGGATAATAGGGTCTCTTAACATCCTATTTATTTATACTGAAATATAAAAGTACTTCTTGAATTCTTGACTCTTCGATGTCCCATTAGCGGTGATTTGTTGGGCGATGTACCCTTGATTGCGCCAGGGCAAAGATAAAGCACGATTTGCAAACCATCGACCCCTCGTTCCATTGCATCTGAATTGTGGGTATTACTTTTATCCCGATCATGATCATGCTGGGTTCCAGCTAAATAGTCGTGCAGCCATCACAGGGCAGTACACACCCCCCCCCCCCCCCCCTGTTTCCGGTCATGTGAGGGCCCCCCCCCCCCCCCTCACCTGTGCTTATATCATGTATATCAGTCTAGTATGTAATAAATTGTTGTTATTATTATGTGGAAACAAACAATACAGATAAAGACATAAATGGGAAGTCAATGACATTGGAAAAGATTGTTTTCATAATGTAAAAAGCTGCATAAAGGGAATAATTGAACAAAATTGCTAACGAAAAATAAGAAGTGTAGTTACTTATGCCTCTTTTAAATATATCAATTTAGTACGGTGGCATTATAGGGACATTTTGGCCAAAAGTTTGGCAAAATTTTGCCAAAATTTTGGCCAAAATGTCCCTATAATGCCACCATAATTTATTCCTATGGTGATTGAAAATGCAATTCTCCATCAAACATGTTTTGCACACCAACATGACATAATTTTCCTCATATTGACACATTTTGTTGCCATTCCCCGAACTCACGATATAAAATACAAACATAATTTGGTATCTCAAACGAAATTAAAAACGTATATCAAGATTATCAAGATTATGAGAACATTACTGTCATTATGTGTAAAAAAAATAATGTGAAGATGACCACATTCTTGAGAGTATCTTGTCATAGTGTTTTCCTCATGGGGAAAATATTTTGAGAGAGGTACATTAGTATTTTTTCTCGTTTATCATTAACACATGTTTATAATAATAGTAATCATAGTAATAGGTTTGATTTATACAGCGCCTTATAAGAACTGCATAATGAAAATATTTAAACACTTTTCACTTTACACTATATTATATACATGTAGTTATCCCGACCGTATAGGATACGGTGTCAGTCCGCACATATTGAGTGCACCATGTTCACTCCCGGGGGAGCATTCATTACAGCGTCTCATGGGCAATTAATGAAGCACATTTTCGTGTTCAATGTTCAGCATTATAATCAAAACGATATACATTATTGTTGCAGCATCCACTTCATCATGTTCATATACGTAAACACTCAGTTAACAAAAGCAAAATAACTTTTTCAGCTCAGAACAAAAATAAGGGATAACCATCATGCGCAATGCAATTAAATTTGATAAAATATTTCCATCTGTCTTATTTCGCCATTTGCGAAATTAGACCTTCCCCCGTGTTCATATACCCACAGATAAAGAGCATAATATATAGTTTCCTAACTTATACTAATTCAAATTGTGTTTTTTCACAAGGCACGTATCTTATTTCTTATGTACTCTTTTAACTTTGAATCATAATGATCATAATGGAGTTCCGGTACAGCTTTAGCGAGTAGCCCGCGTGGTTAAACAAATTGAAATTGTCGATTAAACCCGAAAGAACAAACAGAAAACTTCTTAAGAGCATTTCAATTTAGCCCATAATTTCAGATTGCCTGGAATGCGTGCTTTTACCAGCTCGCGCATCTCAATACAGCCTGAGAATAGATTACAAACGACAAATTGGGCTAATTTTACTCGGCATCGGGTGTCCACGTATAATAATGTCTTCATATTATACCCTTTAATAATAATGTTCCCTTGCAGTCATAATTCCTGGATGGTATTTATGAGAAACGTATTTAGTCGACTCAAAGTATGTACATGTAAACAGCCACAGAGGCAAATTACCGATAAAATGCACTCTTGATTGGCTTTTTACTCATCACACGTTATCCTTTGCCAAAATTATACTGGGCATGACATAAAGGCCGGCCGCAAATGGGCGTCGTTAGAACAATCCACTTCTATTTAATAATACTAATATAATTTCATATCTTTTTTCTCGGAGATGCAACGGTTCCTTTTTGCGGGATGCAAACCACGTCGAAAGTGTTCGATTAGGAGAAAGAATGGGCCGGGGTATATAGAGGGGAAGTGATTCGTTTGTAAACTAAATGAGATGAACATGAACAGTGGTGTAGCGCGGCGTACGTGGTCGGACTAATTGAAGGAGAGGTGGGGGGGGGGGGGGGGGAGGGGTTACGTGAATTATTTGGAGCGCCCTTTATGTATTTCTTTATTTTTCACAGGATTTCCCCCCCCCCCCCCATACGTTTTGTATATTGTTCTTGTCAAAATATTAAGGCGAAGGCGAAGGCGAAGCCAACGTTGGCCCTAACGTCATGAACGTGGGGGCCAAAATATAGAGGCTGAGGCAAATAGCCGCCCCATGTTAATTATACAATGGGGAAAAAGGGAAATTCACAACATGACACTTGTTTGGGTACATGATGCCCTGGCCCTGGTTGAAAGTTAGAGAGCGCCCTCTTGTGTTTTGACGGCTCTTTTTTTTTAATGATAACAGGCTTTTTACTTAATAATTTGTGATTTTGCATTCCTTTCGAGCATAGTGGAGTTTCAATTGTTAGCTTGTTATGTAATGGTGCAGGTTTTGGTAACTAAAATTAAGTTTTACCAAAACTGCACTCTCTTTACCAAAACTCAACTATCCATTTTAATAATGTGGGTTGACACCATAGAGTTATAGTATATAACTCTATGGTTGACACTAATGTACTTGCCTCTACAGGAACCTGCTGGTTGGGCCTGTATTAAGCGAAATCTAATATAGGGAACAGGTTAATTTGTGTTACTTTTAATTTGTATACTGTTTATAACTTTGTGTCCAATAAATGGGGGTGGCCGGGGTGGCCAAGGATGTTATGAACCCAAACTAATACATGTATGTAAGTCATGTTATGTATGAATGCACTTGTTTTTCTTGTAACGGCACAGCAGGAATCCTCAGAGGGGGGGGGGCAATTATTACACCCCCTCTTGTCTCTATTTTAAAAGACTCGCCACTAAACAAAACCGAATAAATCTACAGCCAATATATAGGCGAGGCAAACATAAACGCACGCGCCTTTACAAGGCTACACGAATGCAGCCACCGCGCGGCACGCGGTCATTAGGGGGAACGCGATGGCTCGCTAATTGGACAAAAAACAGTAATTTGTCGAGACATTTAGAGTAGTTAAGCGACGTAATTCGTCCGGGCACTTAGCGTATTTAACCAACCGGTTCAGACGCGAGGGGCTGCTATAGCGCTGACGTCGAACCTCTAAAAAAAAATGGGGGAACGGAGGATCGAGGGTTCATGATGGTTTCGGTTGGTGACATTTTGACGTCGATATCGAGCATGTAAATGCAAGCCGCCTGTAGGCATCGCAAATTGGCCTCTGATTTGATGGGAGGCCGCCCCGCTGGGGAAGCCGATCCATTCCCCATCACCATCACGGCCCATTATCGAGCGTGACAAGAAAAACCTCTCCAACGCACTCATCCCTCCGTAATGTCGTCATTATCCTCACCAGTCCCTCTCATCATTAGCGCCAATCATGTGCCCCGACCGTCTTGGCTCGCAACATCTCTTGTTGTCAAGCGCGGACCTCCGGACCAGCTATGGCATCATCACGCGCGCATCCCTACTTAAGCAGAAAAAATATGATGTCCATAATTATTATATCTTGAAAATAATGAGTGCATCGGTATCAATTCAGTTAACTCCAATTAGCTGGTTGCTGTCCACCCCACGTACTGTACACATCCGCCCCCTGGGGCTGCATATTTTCTTTATCATCATCTTAATATTCATCTTTTGAAATATGTAATACTAATTCGTTACAGATATTATAGAACTGTCGTTTCTCCCTTTCTTGATATAATGTCCTACAATCAATTACTGCGCTTCCCTGCGTGCGCTTCATTTAACATGTTTAAAGTGCTCCAATCATTTCCTGTTTCAGTTTGTACATCTTCATGTTTTTATGTATAGAGCGGATATTTTTCATCTTGCACCAATTATTAACTTAAACAGTCGGTAATTTGGTGAGATGACGATATTATATTTAGGCCAATTTGTACTCACTCAGTTATGTATTATTGTGCACGTGTATATGGTCACTCGTTGGTTAAGTAGCCATATTTGATTAGGCCGCTATATTGCAGAACAGCGGATACTTTCCATAATTATGCCAGGAGATATAATACAGAGTCGAGAGAGTAATAATGACACCGCATAAAAATATGATATTAATTTGATACGAGCCATGCATTTCACCCGATCATAAACTAATACAATGCGTAAGTGCTGCAGTAAGTTCTTCTGAGTGTCCACACTTAACTTCACTTTGCGCATCGTCGGATGTTTCTCATATTCAGCATAATATAGGATTTCTCGGTCAATTTCGTAAGTTGGTCATACAAATTCATTTTGTGTGCATTCAATTTCGCCGATTTTGTAACCGCAGCTGTATTTTGCAGTTCAATTTTTTTTTTAGCATTCGAATTCATATAACAATTATTCGAAAACATTTTGTTTGCATTCGATTTAGAACGTGTTTCTATTTCGTAAAATTGTCATTCAATTTAAAGCGAGAAAATTTGTGATTACGTAACACCGCCTTCCGTGAAATCCGTTGGCGAAATTGAATGCAAATAGCGTGTTTTTTTAATTGAATGCTAAAAATGGTAAATTACTTGACCGAAGAGCTAAATCGTATGAACAAAATGCAATTTTGAATGACAATTGCAAGCCTTCAGCTCAATTTCGCGAAATTGAATGAAACGCTTATCAAAACGAATGAGAAGCTTACGAAATTGGCTGAGAAAACCTATACTAAAACATTCCATCTCGTTTTGTCATGAGAAAATAAACTAATATCCAAGTTTCAATTATAGTATCTTATTAGAACAAATTCTAATTGGTAAAAACGTATCCCTCTCTTTCCTATTGCAGTACATGTATTGCATTTCTCCTTTCCCTTCTTTGTTCTTTCTCTTCTTCTCTCCTAGTTTTGCCTTTCTCCCTTTCCCCTCCCAAATCTCTTCTACTTTTTTCTTTTTCTCGCGCTCCCCTTGCCTTTTCTCAATGTCCATAATGTTTATAATGGTGGTTGACGATGTATGTAAATGCTTTTGTCATGTTGTTTTTTCAGATATTTGTATTATTATGAACTGATTAATTGTTATTTTGATATTGTGAACCCAAAACAATCTTCCATTCAGTTGGACCAATACAATATTTAATTGAATTGAAACCATGCAGTAATACCGAAGCGAATGTGTTTTATAAATACAATCATTCTAATTGTTTATATTGTATAAACGGATATATACGGTTCATGTTAAAAATAACTCAGTGTCTACTACTTTGAAACAGTATAGGATAAAATGCAGCCTTATAGTACTTGTGACGACGTTGCATATTGTGTGTGCAATTTCTAAATGTGCTGGCCTAGACAACTTTTACATGTGTTTTTTATCTTCCTAAATAATTCTAGACAGTCAATAAGGCATATTATGACGTATTGAACTAGTCTAAGATTTGTGTCATTCTGCGCAGAAGCGCAGTTTAATGGTTAAACATTTTAAATATTACGCTGCGATAGCAGCAATACAAGCATAATCAATATTTTAACATTAAACTATACAATCAATTACATCTCTGTCTGCGACCGTTACGATGCCCTGGCATGATATATCGATGGGTCCTGGGCCCCGTTGCAGAAAGAGATACAATCGATTGTAAGTTACGATTGATCGTAAGTCAGAAAATGTACGCGTTTCAACTAATCAGATTTGCGCATCTAGAACACGTGATCTGACTTACGATTGCTGTAGTTGCAACTTACAATCGATTGTATCTCTTTCTGCAACGGGGCCCTGGGCGCGATTGCAGAAAGAGATGCAATCGATTGTAAAATTCCAATTATTTGTAAGTCGGATCATGTGACTAAATATGCAAATCTGATTGGTTGAAATGCGCAAATTGTCTGACTTTATTATTTGTAACTTACAATCGATTGTACCTCGCAGGCCCGTACGTAGCCAGGGCCTAGGGGTGTCTCTTCCTGCACTGGGGCACTTGTATCATAGAGACTAGATAGAGTCGATCATGTTACAGGTTATACGATCTAAGCCACTAGATGGCGACAAACCCAACAAATGCACTAAAAACCCACACGTTTTGACAAATCCACTAATCGGCAATTAATATTGAAATAAAAGTAAAGGTTGTCCACCACGCTTAGCAGTGTCCTTACCAGTATAATGACCCCCCCCCCCCCCCTCACACACACACACACACACACACACACACACACACACACACACACACACACACTTTTTTTTTAAAGGTTGACTAAATTAGACAATTTCAGGCCGTATTTCGAAAAAATGGATCATTAGTAGCAAATTGATATGCATCAAACATTTTTAAATGGTTTCTGTAACATTTTATCCTTATTTGAAAAATGTAATTTCACTGGTTTACACAGTCCCAAGCCCCGCCTCTCAAAAAAGTACGCTGCAACGACCTCGTAGTCATGTGACCTGTGACATGTGAAAAGTAAGTTGACGATCGTTCCCAGTTGGTTTACATACTTATTATCATTGAGTTTAGCGTCTTTAGCGAGTTTGATGTGGTTATACTGTGCAAAGTATTAGACATCGATTATACCATGGACCCTACTATCTAGGATAGGGTCCATGATTATACCAAGGAGGCTTCTTATACCTCCTTGATTTAAAATATAATTATACACGCTATATCAAATAAGAATTACAATTATAATGGGTAGATTGTTATTCCCACGATCAAATCATGTTTCTTTTACCTCCTCTCCCTCTCTCTACTCCTCTCTCCACACAAGGAAACCGCGAGGGCGCGTTATTCTAGGAAATGCGTGCGATAAGTCATACAATGCCGCAGTCATGCACAATGCACGGATATGCTACGTGCTGGTAGCTATGTATCAGACGCGTCGTTTGCATTGACAAAGCACGCAATGCAATCCCAGATAAGATCAGAACTTCGTTCTGAAAAAGTTACCAAACTCACGAAATCTGGACATTTTGTGTCAAATCATTTCATTGAGTATGTAGAAAATGTATTGATAAGAATACTTATTCCGAATAAGGTATCTATACATTGTCTTCCTTTATGAAATTGGCTGTTCAAATGAGGAGTCAAACCAGTCATTCTGTGTACAAACGTCGGTGCAACTTACTTCTCACACGTCACAGCTCAATCAGCCAATCAGCTCGCACGTTTCAAGAAGAGGTCTCAAAATGTCTTTATTTTTCATTTTTTGACCATAGCGAGATAAAATTATTAAAATTAAATGCTGGATTCGTGATTTACAGGTAATAATACATAGGCACAGCGTTCTAAATCATCTAATTTAGAAGTCCTTTAAGTGATTTTGTATTTCTCCAAATTATAAACATATAACATTTACAATTGAATACATCATGTCAATGTTTACATCTAATTCATAAATAAGGAATAGAACAATTACAATTTAATGAAAGATAAAGTCGAAAAGATGATCTTACACAAAAATAAATCAAGCTAGTGTATATTCAATATACAGAACCCATAAAATACACATAAAGGAGATTATAACAAAAGATAAAAAATAACTAAGACCCTCCCCCCCCCCCCCTCATACACTCACCCTCCCCCCCCCCCCCCCCCCCCTGCAGCTCCGGAAATCTGCTCACATTCCTTTACAAATAATGTTTACAAATACATACGTTTTAAATATTACAAGCTCACGGGAGAAACATCGCGTATAAAGAGTTAATTATATTCTTACAATTTAAACTTATTCTAATTTTACAGTTTCCCATTTTTGTAAGTGTAGCCCTTATTTCCCCATTTTAATTGCTAATCTAATAACAGTTTCTGTATGTTATCAATGGTGGGTAGTACACCCTCTTTTCTAAATACAAATAAAATATATATCGCCAATTTAAGTCCTTTATTTCATCTAACTTAAAACGTTGTATCAAAGCTTGCCATGTCAATTTTACATTTAAATAAAATTTAAAAAATATATGCGAATATGTTTCCCTTTCCCGTTTACAGTACGAACAAAAATTATCTTCAACAAATACGAATCGAAATAAATGATCTTTAGTGTAAATTGCCCCATGGAGTAACTTAAATTGAAACTCTCTTTGTCTCCCAATCATTAATGTTATTCTTGGTCTAAAAAAACATTCACACATTTCTTTATCTGTATAATTATAATTATTTTTTCTATCTCTTATCTGTAAATCATATGACTTTTGCAATTCTCTAATAAAATAATCATATATTTTTCTTGATGGTACATCCTTAAAACTTAATTTTTTGTCCAAAAGATATAAATTTATATTATAATTTATTGGGTCTACCTCACAAAATTGTATCAAACCTAACTAATTTTTCCAATCTCTCGGAATCGCATGATATATATCAATTATTGTAAGTAAATTCTCACTTCTTATACCAAGATTTAAAAAGTATGCAACGGGTTTAACATGTCCATTGTCAATAATATGTTTCAACATAACAATCCCTCGTTCTAATAAATCTTTATCAAATATCATCTTATTTGTTTTAATATATTATTAAAAAATAATTGGATTCATACAACCATTAATTTAATAGTTAAACAATGTTAAACAATTTTTAAAATGCCTTAAATTATCAATCTCTTTCCAGGCTTTCCACATTTCCAAATAATAAGATGGAATCTTCAACATGAACTTGATCTTTTTCATTTCATAATCACATACAAAAAATAGCCTTCCTCCCACTGAACTTAAGCAATAATCAAAAAATAACTTCCATCCCAAACTTCTTTCTCCATATAGTAGTCGTTTCACCCACATTATCCGCTGGATTCTAACAAATATTTCAAAATTAATCATTTTAACTCCACCATAATTATAATTCTGATAATTTTTCTTTTTATATACGATATTTCCCTCCCCATTTAAAATCAAATGATATTTTCTCCACTTCTATATAAACCCATAAGGGGACAACAATGAGGGATGAAACATATTCAACTCAATAAATGTATTTTACCCATGATAGTCAAATCCCGTTGTTTCCACCAACCTAAAAACTTTTTAATTATAATTTAAATAATCTTTTAATCTTAAATCAACTGAAAAATTAACACCTACAATTTTTACTTCCTTAACAAATCTTCCAAATAAAGGCAAATCTAGTTTCCCAGTTTCCTCACCCATATACATAAAATGTGTCTTTTCCTTATTCACCTTCAAACCGCTGACTTATTCAAATTCTTCATATTGCAACCTTCTTATAGAGTCTATATTTTTCAAAAAATTGTCATATCATCTGCATACAATACTTGTCTTATTTCATGTTCCCCAAAATGTATCCCTTTAATTATTTTGTCCCTCCTTACTTCATGTGCCAATAAATATATTGCAACCAAAAACAAATAGGGCGACAATGGCTCACTCAGACCCCGTTTACAGTGCAGGGCCGGGCCGAGACGCGTCTCGGCCCTGCTTAAATTGCGGTACTCGGCCCCCCAATTTTGGTGCGTTTACAGTGGCGGTCTCGGCCCTCGCGGCCCGGCCGCCCTTTCAATATATTGTCGTAGTGGCGCTCTGCATGTAAACAAACCATTATTTTTGAGGCACGCCGGGGTCACAGAACAAAGGCGCGTTATTTGCAATGAATTGTTTTCCCAATTTGGTACCGCATTTGGCCCTGCGTGCGTTTACAGTGAGAAAAAGCGGGGCCGAGACGCGTCTCGGCCGCGGCCGAGACTACCTCCAGAGCGGGGCCAAATGCGCGGCCACTTTTGGCCCCGCATTTGGCCTTTTGAGCGTTTACAGTGAAAAAAAGGCCGGGCCGAGACGCGTCTCGGCCCGGCCTTTTTTTCACTGTAAACGGGGTCCTTGTCTGACCCCCCTTTCTATATTAAAATAACCGGTGGAATACCCCCCATTCATAATACAACTACTTATACCATTATATAATATCTTCACCCAAGAACAAAACGAATCACCAAAGCCAAACCATTTTAGCACTTTCAATATATTGATAGGATACAGAATCAAAAGCTTTTTCAAAATATACCGCAATCAAAAAACCCATGTCCTTGCTCCAAGGAATGCTTAGAATAAAATCATATATCCTTTATCAGTCGAACCGCTTCCCCAATATTCCTATCTTTTATATATCCCACCTGATCATAATGAATTATTTCATTTAAAACATTTGTAATCCTAGTTGCTAAAACCTTCGATAATATTTTATAATCTACAGTTAACAACGCAATGGGTCTATAGTTTTTAATATGCATCGCATCTTTTCCCTCTTTCTCTATCAATATAAATAGTCCCTTGTTTTTGAGATACCGTCAATTCCCCCTTACATATGTTTCATTCAATACTTCTACCAACAAATCCCCTAATACGGGCCAAAATGTATCATAAAATTCCACTGTAAAACCATCAATTCTAGGGGATTTATTCCCTTTCATTTCTTTCAAAACCTTAAAACATCTTTTGTCATTTTACTTTCACATAATTCTTTATTCTGTTCACTTAACTTTAAAGTATCATTAAAAAATAAACCATTATTTTGACCACTATCATTCCTCAAAGAATATAGTTTTTCATAAAATGTCTTTATCTCTTTTAAAATGTCATTTTATCCCTAGTAATTTCTCCACTTTCCTTATACACTTCTCTTATGACACTTTTCCTCTTATTTACTTTCAACAATTGTTCAAAATACTGAGTATTATTCTCCCCTTCTTCAAACCTAGCTGCTCTAGAACGAACTTTAATGCCCTGTCGAGAAAAATCATACAATTTATTCAACTTATCTTTTTTCAACTTAATACTATCAATAACAAACCTAGATGACCCTTCGACTAACTGATTTTCTAAATCCTTAATTTCAGTCTCCAACGTCTCTATTTCAAGTTTCCTTAATTTCGCCTTTTCACGTGAATATTTCATGGCGTTATATTCCCTCATTTTCATTTTCAAAAAATCCCAAAATACTAATTTATTCGAAACCCTATAAGTTACCCATTCATTTTTCAATTCAAATATTATCCTCAACAAAATGTTTATCCATACATAAACTATTATTAAATTTCCAATTATACGATTTTCCAAAAACAAACTAATATCTACTAAATGCTGAAATTGCAATTTAATGCCCGAATGATCCGGTGTTATCGATACCAAAATTTCACACTTGTTCACTAATTTTTCTAAACTACATGATATAAACCAATAATCTAAACGACTTAGGACTAACGGCGACCTTTGTCTAAAAGTAAACTGTCTAACATAATGATTCATTTTCCTCCATATATCTTCTAAATCATATTTATTTAAAAATCCTTTCAACACACCAATAAACCTAGATTTTAATACAATGTTTGGCCCTTCATAATCCATGCCCCCTTCCATTACAGTGTTAAAATCTCCCCCCAATATTACTGAATAATCCTTATCAAAAACTTCACAAATATTTTTATCTAGCTTATTCAAAAAATCAACCTGTAATTGTACTTTGTCTCTCGTAGGGAAATACACATTTCCCAACAAAAATGTAACCCCTTGCGTTTCCCCATTAAATAAAATGTACCTCCCTTCTTCATCTATTACAACTGCATCCCGTTTAAAATCTAAATGGGAAGAAAATAAAATAAGAACACCCCTACTGTGGTTTGACCCATGACTAAAGAACATTGGCCCGCCCCATTCCTTTTTCTACTTCTATATATAGTATACTATATGTTTCCTGTAAAAAAAAAAAATTATCACTTCATTTACATTTATACCATTCAAAAATGCGTGTTCTTTTAACTTTATTCCGTAACCCTCTTACATTTAAAGTAATCCAAGAAAAATTTAACATTTTATTTCATAAACTCTTAAGAAACTACCGCGTGATCTGTATTCCCCATGAGCATATTTATACAAAAAAATAACTTCAACGAAACCTACATGACTTATCATTAAACATAATTATTGACTTTAAGCAGACCATTAACCCGTACCACACAATACACACGCAACCCTCCCCACCCAACCATGTCCACCATCGAGAACTAAAGAAAAGAAGAAAGAAAAAAAGAACGTACGAGTATTAAACTGGCCTCTCCAGCCTAAATAACTACATAAGTACAAACAAAAAAAAACATCAAGGCTATTATCGAAGTTTCCCGAATACCTTTACGTTTCTATCCTGTGACCCGTAACCTATAATCCAACGCTCGAAATTAACATTTTTTGCTGGTGGCCCGGTCGGGCCAGTAAAATTAGTGTTTTTCTAATTTTGCTGGCCCGAAACTAAAATCTGCTGGCCCGAAAAAAAAAATAAAGAAAAACGTAAGTAAAATGAAGTATGGATCTGATACCGAGTGATAGCTTTTTGTAGACTTTAATCCAGGTCATTAATATGTGAATCATTGATAATATCATCCTTAAAATCACAGCCCTGATACAATTATATATGAAAGAAATGGACTTATCTTGGGGTCACCAAATCATGGAATTTAGGAAGTTTCAATGTACGATTTTGAAGTTTGATAGTACTTACAATGTACTAACACAAATATACATGTGTGGGACTGGGCTAAAAACATTTTCTTTTAAACAAATTCGGAAAACTTTATTGCATTTCTAGAGTAATATAATATTTAGAAACAAACAAAATCATACCTTATTATGATTATTCCTTCATAATTCATGTCAAACTTTATAAATCATATGGAAGAGGAATTAAACCCTATTCTTGCCGATACAAATCACGCCATACGAGTTTTATTGCAAGCACAGTGAATGAGTAGTATGCTTGTGTATTAGGGAAAGCCTAGTGCACTGCATGCATGCACTGTGTGGTGCACATTATACTTCCTGCCTAGGCTGGATGTACATGCACACACGTGGTTGGCAAAACAGCTGAAATAGTTGTAGTTTACCGATCACACACCCTCTGAAAGTAGTTTAAAATTGATTTCATTTATTATGCAAGTTGAAGGGAGGATGTTCATATGAGGCAACAGCAAAAAACTGAGGGGGGGGGGGGGGGGGGTGGCGGGGAGAACAATGCCTTGTTTATGTTTATGAACGTGAAAAGTGCGCTTTGCGACATTTGCCTCAAGATAACTCTTGAGGCAAATGTCGGGAAGCGTTCTTATTTGAACATTTTTTACTTCTTTTTGCTTTCTTATTTTCTGTATGGTATTAAATTTGCAAACATAGACCATTATTTTTTTGCACCATGGTTTCAATATTTGGTGGCCCGATCGGGCCAGCAAACATTGGTAAAATGATTTTTTTACTGGCCCGACAACAATTTTTGGTGGCCCCGGGCCATCGGGCCTGTGCTAATTTCGAGCGTTGTATAATCAATATATCATTCATATCACACAATAGCATAGTGACAATTTGCTTTCCTTTTTAAAACACACAAAACCCAAAACTATAGAGCACGCACGTAATCCCTCCACTTATTTAACCTTTCAAATAAAGACTTCTTCTACCAATTGTGACGGCTTGTCATACTGGATTTGATGTACACTTGGCTTGCCATAGGCAAGAATCTTTGGAAGTTAACATGGCTTGAAATTACAAACATCACGGCTTTTCTTGTGTATTTTATTTGGTCTTTTGTGAGGAACTTGGGAGAGTGTACTAGTTATGGAGTGTCGTACCATCAACTCGTAACAGTTGGGGGCTTGTCCGGGAAAATTTGTAGTTTTTTCTGCAAGTTTAGAGGTAATATGGCCGGTTTTTGTTGATGTATTTCGTTCGAAGTCATGCGTGTTAATTTCCCCGCGGAGGCGTCACTCGTTGTTGGTGGTCGTTTGGTGCGGCGAATGTTCTGGCTCGCGCGCGCCAGCGGTGTTGCATGTGTGTGTAGCTGGATGGTGACTGTTCGTTGTGTGTTGAGATTTGCAGTCGTGGTACGTCTACATACAAGTTTTACGTGTACAGATGTTTAGCTTTATCAACATGTACATGGGTTGCACTGTGGGAATAAAGTGCTGGGTTTTCTAGGCATTTTGCAGTGTGTGATGAGTGGGTTCAATTCTCTGCTCTGTGTTTCTCGGGTGTTTGAGATGACACGTCAGTTGATGGTTTTCAGCTGGATATTCCGTTTTGGGATGTGGATTCATGTTTGAATTCGTTTTCTGGTACATTTTATTTCTACATTTGTAGTGGATGTGTATGTAGGCTATTTTGGCTGAAGAGTTGCATTGGATGCAGTGAAAGGGCTGTGATGTGATTGTCAGGATAGTTGTCGCTGTCGGAAATTGGCAGAATTACACAGGACATTACGTGTTGATAAGCTTTGGACAGTTTATTGTGTGAAGTGTACCAGTAGTGCAGTTGTAGTTTCAACTGGGTTGTGAAGTGCAGTTGTGTGTGCATTCCAACGTGTTCTAGTTTTGACTAGGGTTCTTTTCATAGAACAAATTTTGAAGGGTTCTGTTTTCCCTTGATGCATTGGTTTCATGCATGTTCTCCTTGTTCATCAGGAGGTTTCACACTTTTGTTTAATGTGTGGTGGCGTTGGGTATTCTTCACGATTGCTGTGTTGGATTTGCTTGCGAGTAATATCCATCGTGTTAACCGGGTCGGTTAGTTAAGTCATTTGTTTGGATGCGTTCCAGATTTTGTTCACATGTGAGTGAGTGCAGGTTGCATGGTAAGCTTACAGGAGAGAGAGTTGTGAACACGTGAAAGGAGTTGTTGGTCTTTGATGCTGATTTGTATATTCCTTTGAGACACATGTGTGTTGTTTAAATTCCCAAGATGTCTGATTCGTTGAGGAATTTTGTTTGCTGTCCAAGCGTGGAGAAGCTGATGGAGATGCGGAAAGAAGATCTGTTGGAAATTGCATTGTACTTCTATGTTAATGAGGCTACATCCTACATGACTAGATCTAAGGTCCGGAAACTGATCGTTAGTAGTCTGGTGGCAAGGCAGGTTTTGCCGGAGTCATCGATGAGCTTTGTTGAAGATTTTGCTTTGCGAAGGAGAGTGGAGGATATAGAGAGACAGATCAAAGTTCTTCAGAGGAGACAGCATGAAGAGAAAGCAAGAGAGTCTGATGTGTGTGTTGGAGATAGCTTGTTAAGTTCATTAAATACAAGTGACACAAGGAAAAGACATTCAGACATACATGTACAAACACAATCACAAGGTGTCAGTGATACAGGGGATTTGAGTGTTTGCTCGAGTACGGTGATGTTCGGTCCAGGTGTTCGTGGATATCCTTGGGATGATGTCGAAGGTCGTCTTTACCATGGTAGTAGGGAGAAGGTCGGAGAGATGGCGACGGCTTTGAACGACATCCACGATGACGTCGGGCAGCTGTTGACTGCACAAGACGGGATGATGTCTTCTGGCGTCGCAGACCTATCCTCTGGTGGCAGACGTGCTGGACGAAGTGCTGGACGGCAACAATCTGGTGGTGTAGAGCTTCATGGCAGGCCGGAGACTTCTCTACCTGGAAGCGGTGAGAGAGCAGATGTCCTGGTGCGGCCTGATGAGGTGTCTGCTTGTGGTCCAGATGACTACAGGTTTGATTGCTGTGACGGAGCAGATGTCCTGGTGAGCCCTGATGAGGTGTCTGCTTGTGGTCCAGATGACCGCAGGTTTGATCGGCCTGCACTCAAGGATACGAGGAGCTCAACTGTTGGGATGGTGTTGGCAGCTCCCAGTCCTGATGATGGGAGGCATGTTCTGCCTAATGTCCAGGAGAGATACTTTGTTGAACTAGTTGCCAAAGCTGCGCCGGTGCCTGGCAGACGTGATAGAGGCCAGAAGGATGAAGCAGAGTCTTCTACAGTGGCAGCTTGTGATCTAGGTGATCGCAGGCATGTTCAGCCTGCACTCCAGGAGAGGGTCGAGCTTTGTGAGGCGGCGTCTTTTGATGTCGAGGAAGCTGCCCAGGTGGAGAGGCGACAAGGTGGTCGACGTCAGGCCAGAACTTCTTCACGTCGTCAAGGCAGTCGACGCAGGGCGAGAGGTACTAGGCGACGACGCGGTGTTCGACGAGCCAGAGCAGCTAGATGGCAAGCAGGAGCTCGTTGTCAGTTTCGGACTCGTGTTCGACGTGACGCTGGGAGGAGACAGGCCTCGTCGCAATTCGCGCTTGATGAAGTCGCGAGTGAGTGGTCGTCGATCGAGAAGACCAGGTGATCGCGGTGATGCTGATCAGCATGTTGGCCGTCAGAGTGAACTGAGAAGCCAGTCAGTAGCATTTCAGCGACTGGACTTTAAAAAGAGGAAGAAATTGATTCTTTGTCTCTAAACCATGATAACTGATGCTGAAAGCCAGATGAAAAGGACTGGATGTGACGAAGAATCTGGAGACTTCAATTTAAGACTTTATGAATGAAATCAGGAAAGACTGATTTTAAGAAAACCTGATTTAAACATCCAAAGAAAAAGGAAGAACAGTTATTTTATGTGTTGACATTTTGAAAAGTTATGTACATGTATTATGTGCATTCATTTTGATGTTGTCTTCCCTTCAGGATTGTTGGGCGGACAGCTTTTAGACGTAACTATTAAATTTGCATCTTTCTTTTGCAGGATGACTTTGATCAGGAAGATTAATGCAGTTAGCAGTTTCAAGAAGAAAAAATTAATGTTTTCACATGTTCAGTTTGTATGTTCTTGCATTGCGGGTGAAAAAATCCATTCTCATACGTTGTAAGAACAGGTTGATGTATCTTTCTTTTGTGTTAGATTTGTAGAGGTGATGTAGAAGATCTTGTGGAAATGTTTAAAAACATTTAGAATGATATTTGCTAGAAGATAATGGTTGTGGGTTCACATTTAATTTTAAATATAAATGTGCACAACGTCTTACACAATATATAATTGGCATAGTTTGTAACTTTTTTGTTGAAGCTAAAGGAAAGTTTTATACATATTAAGTGACAGATGTGAATGCAATGGAATGGAAGCATTTACATTTGTTTCGTACAGGATTATAGATTCATGTGCAGCATTAAATAATTTGTTACGAAGTGAAAATGTGATTAAGGGATTCTGAATGTGAACCAATTGCATGTTTGGACAAAGTCGATATTGCATGTGCACATGTATTTTATTTTGATAAATGTTGGGAGTTCCTGGCAAGACAGCTGTAGTTGGGGTTCAGTACTTTGTAAGCTTGATGCAAAGAGACCATTGTTGATTTACTGAGCAGAAAATCTTAAATGTAGAGATCTTGTTTATGTATAAGAATGGTTTTGATGCATGTTGTTTTCATAGGTTATATTCCGAGGTAGTGAAACACATGTGTGCAGTATAGGCTTTGTTTATAGAATACAGACATTAAGTCTCACATTTGTGTTATATTGCCAGAAACATTTTAGAGGTCATTTATTTTGATGTTATAAATGCCATCTTTAAGGAGGGAAGTGTGACGGCTTGTCATACTGGATTTGATGTACACTTGGCTTGCCATAGGCAAGAATCTTTGGAAGTTAACATGGCTTGAAATTACAAACATCACGGCTTTTCTTGTGTATTTTATTTGGTCTTTTGTGAGGAACTTGGGAGAGTGTACTAGTTATGGAGTGTCGTACCATCAACTCGTAACACAATGGTATACTATAGACCATCTTACTAATTTACTCTTTCTATAACACATTCTTCTACTAAATAAGCAGACATTAAATCTGCACAACATAATTTTTTTTTTTTTTTATATTTGTGTGTTTTATTGAAAAAAATCAAGGCAAATCACAATATTTACAAGTTATTAACATAATAAGAAACAAACATTACTAAACAAATTACTATTTTTCAATAGATTAGGATAAATCATACACAAACAAATATAAAATAAATTAATTAATTAATTAAAAAAATAATATAAAAGGCAGATTAACCATCGTTCAAGAGCGGAATTCCAAGACACCTGGTAATCCCGAGACGCCCCGCCGACCCCAGCAAACCCGCATAGACGAACGGCCAAAGGCTGATACAGTGAGAAGTTACCCATTCGGGAGAATCAAACTAAAAAAATTAACTCGATCTGCACAACATAATTAGAAAACAGAGTATAACAACCACTTATATCAATATGCATAGTTATTTACTTTCAATAGCAATTAACACACTCGCATATTCCGTCGAATAATCCTTAACTATTCTCTTAACTTGCCCATAAAAAAAAAATACTCGTAAAAAGTATATATTCAGAGACCGACGCGAAAGTCAAATCTCATGTGCATCCCAAAGGGGCCCTGCAACCCAAATGCATGTTGACCTCTGTTCATCTGTATTAGTGTACACATTCAATATTTGTAAACGGTTTGACCCAAATATGTTCTGTATATTTTTAAACATTTTATCATTTATTTGTCTTCATGTTGCTAAGCCCCACCTCCTAAAAAAACATCCAGAGCAAATTATATTGTTGACCTGCAGTGACATCATTTGTCAATCACTGGTCAGCTACCATGAGATTAACAAAAGATGAAAGTACAAAAAGAACATCCACACAAAAGCATGCCCTGCATACCTCCATGCAATAGCTTAGACAGTGCTTTTCTTCTGACATAGCAACAGCTATTGTAATTGAAGTTGTGTGAGTTGGTATTCTATTCAACCGTGTGATGCTATTGTGATTAGGCTAATCACAATAGCATGGTAGCTGACCAATGATTGACAAATGATGTCACTGCAGGTCAACAATAGAATTTGCTCTGGAGGGCTTTTTAGGAGATGGGGCTTAGCAACATGAAAACAAATAAATGATAAAATGTTTAAAAATATACAAAACATATTTGGGTCAAACCGTTTACAAATATTGAATGTGTACACTAATACAGATGAACAGAGGTCAACATGCATTTTGGTTGCAGGGCCCCTTTAAAAGGACTGCATGCCCTACTGTATACCCTAGCCTGCAATAGGCTCGCCCCACATAGCAACAAGCGGGGCAAATCCTATACAAATAAGCCCAATTGTTACTAAATGACCATGCTCATTCAATGCATGTTTCCTTTCGTCTCTTTAAACCTTCAATAATAATACAAAAGAAAACACACACAAAAAAGAAATACGCGTTCGTTCTCGTAACTTCGCTAGCAATGATTACACATTCAATTAACACAAACTACCTGTACACACACACTTGTGTTATAAACATACACCTCAAATTCTTCAAATTGTGTCGACTTTATAACAACAGAAACAAAATCTAACAAAGATTTGCCCCAAGTAATATCGATTACAGACGTCTAAGTATTTTCATTATTATCTAAATTATCTAGTGTATTTATAATCCCGTAAAGACGCGCATAATTTTGACTTTAAAGCCAACAAATCGTTAACTTCATTCATTAAAGACTTAAATACCCCTTTCTTCTCCTCAATCATATACAAAGTAACTCGTGACTGTCACACACATCTTTGCCCTGTTTGTCTATGGTTATTCATTAATACCAACAACCAAATATTTTCATCATACTACCCTATCTCGTCTATTCATGTACAAATAGCACAAACCAAGTTATTTTTCTTTCCCTACAATTATAGGTCACACACACACACACACACGCACGCACACACACACCCACACACACACGCACACACACACCCACACACACCCACACATACACACACACACACACACACACACACCCATGCACCGACATTTATCTCTATGATTACTTTGCTGCTCATGCTGCTTTTTGTCAAAACAAGTCACGTTGAAGTAGCATTTTAAAACTATTGATCACAATACAAATATTTACATCCGGAATACAGCTACAGATACAAATACAGATGAACTATCATACTGAGTCATACTGAGTGTTGAACCATGGACGTAGATCAGTCATTGATACCTATTCATCAGGGGAGGGGGTGATCTATTCATTCACCCCCCCCCCCCCCCTGATGAATAGGTATTACGTAAGTATCGACGCCCATGTGTTGAACTATTATGGTTAGGCATATCTATGGCAAAATTACTTTCATATATTGGGTATTATTAAAAGTAAGTCCAATATTTGACGATAACATACCAATTCTGGAGGGGGGGGGGGGGGGGGTCAGAAGGGAGGGCTGTACCCCCACCCCCATCCCACACGAAAGATACGATAAACACCATTATTCGGGCTAATAAAATGGTGTTGAAACAAAATTATACCATTTTCCTTCAAAGACATTTAATGTTTGCTGGACAAAATAATGGTCTAATATAGCCCCGGATCCAATATCAATTTTGCCAGTGCCAGTTAGAATAAATCGAAACGGCATGCAAATTACAAATAAGTAAGGAATATAGTGACATGAGAACATGCAAGTATGTATGAGTTACCATGGTAACGGCGTCAACAAATCAAAGCTGTGTTTACTTAATCGTTTTTTAAACTTCGATTTCGATCAGTCAATTCAGTGCATCGGTATTTGTTTTGTTCCATCTCTTCCCCGCTCTCTCTCATTGCCTCTGATTCTGCCACACCCTCCCCCTTCTTCGCTGTCTCTCCTTCTCTTTTCATCATTCTCAGCCGTACATCATAAATAAGATATTGCACAATATCTTCGAGGAGAAGATGAATAAAGTGTGTAAAATAATGACATAATGTGAGGTACTTTGTAAGTGTATTCAAGCATACACGTCAACATGACATACGCGTCAACATACGCGTAATACAAATACACATCAAGATGACCCTTCGACTAACTGATTTTCTAAATCCTTAATTTCAGTCTCCAACGTCTCTATTTCAAGTTTCCTTAATTTCGCCTTTTCACGTGAATATTTCATGGCGTATATTCCCTCATTTTCATTTTCAAAAAATCCCAAAATACTAATTTATTCGAAACCCTATAAGTTACCCATTCATTTTTCAATTCAAATATTGATATCATACATCCCCTCAACAAAATGTTTATCCATACATAAACTTTTATTAAATTTCCAATTATACGATTTTCCAAAAACAAACTAATATCTACTAAATGCTGAAATTGCAATTTAATGCCCGAATGATCCGGTGTTATCGATACCAAAATTTCACACTTGTTCACTAATTTTTCTAAACTACATGATATAAACCAATAATCTAAACGACTTAGGACTAACGGCGACCTTTGTCTAAAAAGTAAACTGTCTAACATAATGATTCCTTTTCCTCCATATATCTTCTAAATCATATTTATTTAAAAATCCTTTCAACACATCAATAAACCTAGATTTTAATACAATGTTTGGCCCTTCATAATCCATACCCCTTCCATTACAGTGTTAAAATCTCCCCCCAATATTACTGAATAATCCTTATTAAAAACTTCCCAAATATTTTTATCTAGCTTATTCAAAAAATCAACCTGTAATTGTACTTTGTCTCTCGTAGGGAAATACACATTTCCCAACAAAAATGTAACCCCTTGCGTTTCCCCATTAAATAAAATGTACCTCCCTTCTTCATCTATTACAACTGCATCCCGTTTAAAATCTAAATGGGAAGAAAATAAAATAAGAACACCCCTACTGTGGTTTGACCCATGACTAAAGAACATTGGCCCGCCCCATTCCCTTTTCTACTGTTCTTCTACTTCTATATATAGTATACTATATGTTTCCTGTAAAAAAAAGAAAGAAATATCACTTCCTTTACATTTTATACCATTCAAAAATGCGTGTTCTTTTAACTTTATTCCATAACACTCTTACATTTAAAGTAATCCAAGAAAAATTTAACATTTTATTTCATAAACTCTTAAAAAACTACCGCGTGATCTGTATTCCCCATGAGCATATTTATACAAAAAAATAACTACAACGAAACCTACATGACTTATCATCAAACATAATTATTGACTGTAAGCAGACCATTAACCCGTACCACACAACACACACGCAACCCTCCCCACCATTGCCCACCCAACCATGTCCACCATCTGAGAACTAAAAGAAAAGAAGAAAGAAAACAAAAAGAACGTACGAGTATAATTAAACTGGCCTCTCCAGCCTAAATAACTACATAAGTACAAAAAACAAACAAAAAAACATCAAGGCTATTATCGAGAAGATTTCCCGAATACCTTTACGTTTCTATCCTGTGACCCGTAACCCGATATAATCAATACATCATTCATATCACACAATAGCATAGTGACAATTTGCTTTCCTTTTTAAAACACACAAAACCCAAAATTATAGAGCACGCACGTAATCCCTCCACTTATTTAACCTTTCAAATAAAGACTTCTTCTACAACTGGTATACTATAGACCATCTTTTCTAACAGTCAGTGTGCTTCCACTGAGAATTTACTCTTTCTATAACACATTCTTCTACTAAATAAGCAGACATCATTAAATCTGCATAACATAATTTATTTTTATTTTTTTATATTTGTGTGTTTTATTGAAAAAATCCAGGCAAATCACAATATTTACAAGTTATTAACATAATAAGAAACAAACATTACTAAACAAATTACTATTTTACAATAGATTAGGATAAATCATACAAAAAAAGAAAAAATAATAATAAAAAAAAAATATAATAATAATAATATAAAAGGCAGATTAACCTCATATAATTTTATAATATTTTAAAAATATGTGAAGATGAAATCATAGAAAAGGAATTGGCAACAATAGTCAGATTTGACTGATTGCCACCAAACTAAACAACAACAACAAACAACGACGTTCAAGAGCGGAATTCCAGAGACACTGGTACATCCCGAGACGCCCCGCCGACCCCAGCAAACCCGCATAGACGAACGGCCAAAGGCTGATCCAGTGAGAAGTTACCCATTCCATTCGGGGAGAATCAAACTAACAAAATTAACTCGATCTGCACAACATATTAGAAGAAGCAGAGTATAACAACCACTTATATCAATATGCGTAGTTATTTACTTTCAATAGCAATTAACACACTCGCATATTCCGTCGAATAATCCTTAACTATTCCCTTAACTTGCCCCTAAAAAAAACATACTCTTGTAATATTCAGAGACCGACGCGAAAGTCAAATCTCATGGGCATGACTGCAAGGACTGCGATGGCCCTATTGTATACCTGAGCCTGCAATAGGCTCGCCCCACATAGCAACAAGCGGGGCAAATCCTATACAAATAAGCCCAATTAAGCCAAATGCTATACAAATAAGCCTAAATGACCAAGCTCATTCAATGCATGTTTCCTTTCGTCTCTTTAAACCTTCAATAATAATAATACAAAAGAAAACACACACAAAAAAGAAATACGCGTCCGTTCTCGTAACCTCGCTAGCAATGATTACACATTCAATTAAAGGACCTAAAGAATACAACGTACTTTGACACTTATTCCATAGTTGATGACTTGAAACATAGGTCTGCCGAAAAAAAATACATGAAAATAAACCACAGTAGTGATTTAAGACTAGTTTTCTGATGCCAAATCTCTCACTTAGCAGCCAGTTTTACGCCCACACCACATTTAGGGTCCGGAAATCGGCAGCGTGATCGACATGTGATTGACAATTCATTGGCTTACGTCATGACGCGTCATCTACAGAATTTAGTTCATTAGTCCGTTCTTTAGATGACGTCACATTTTGGCGATTTAAAAGGGGCGTTCACCAGGACAATTAGATATTTACTAATTACCCCAAAATTTATTGATTTGATGAGAAATGACTGCCAAATTCTTGTTGTTATAAACATACATCCTCAAATTCTTCAAATTGTGTCGACTTTATAAACAACATGAAAAAAAATCTAACAAAGATTTGCCCCCAATGTAATATCCGATTACAGACCTTCTAAGTATTTTCATTATTATCCAATTATCGTAGTAAGTTTATAATCGCAGGAAAGACGCGCATACTTTGTGAGCTTTAAAGCCAACAAATCGGTTAACTTCATTCATTAAAGACTTAGAAGGGGTAGTTTTTAGTTTTGGTAGAGAGGGCGCTGCACATCACAATTTTTTTGTGAGATAATGAAAAACTGAGTGTCGAATTTGAGAGAACATGCAATTTTAATGGCAGAATAAACTTATTTGGTCAAAATCGACCAAGAAACCGGCTGAAATATCAATAAATATATTTCATCTATAATTATTTGGGGCCCAAATAATTAGATGATTTTTTCAAAAAATTAAAAAAATGCTTACACTTTTTCAAAAATTTTCAAAAGCGTTTTTTTAAATAGTTGTTTGATGGTCTACTTAATCATTATTTCCATAGAACATCACATGCATTATTATGTATGAAAAATGGTTGAAACCAATGCCTTTTTGAAAGCGCCCTCTTGTGTTTGAATGGCTCTTTTTGAATGATAACATGCTTTTTACTAGTCCGTTTGTAATTTTATATACCTTTTGAGCATGGTGGAGTAATAACTATTAGTTTATAATGTTACTGTCCAGGTTTGGTTACTAAAGTTCAGCCTTACCAAAACTAAACTACCCCTTTAAATACCCTTTCTTCTCCTCAATCATATACAAAGTAACTCGTGACTGTCACAAACATCTTTGCCCTGTATGTTATGGTTATTCATTAATACCAACAACCAAATATTTTCA
>JBAMJV010000953.1:0-225635 GCA_037951105.1 Echinarachnius parma | reverse complement strand
GAAATGTCACTTCACTTTGTCTACTGTTTCATTATTTACACTGCATTTAGCAATTACTTTCTACTCTTGTGCGCAAAGTACTTTTTACATAACCCTTTCAAAGTACGTTTTTATTCAATCATGCATGACGTTACCACAACATATTTGGTATCAAACGAAAGAGTATGAATCTACCTTTGGTATGACATTTTGCAATAAATATAATTATGTTTATTAAATAAATTATTGCGGATGGAAGTTGGGTTCCGCTTTTTTTTATAAACACCCTGTATTTATCATCGACCGAAACTTGGACGGCGCCCACCCGTATGTCGAGCAGGTCGAACAGATGTCGAACATATATAACATAAATATGATAGCTAGTATAGGCTGGTGGTCGTGTTTCAAATAAGTACAAAGTTCTATAGTAGCAGTATTGAAATTATATATTTTGCAATTTGGTTTAATTTGATTCAGCGCCATTACCGAAAGGAAACATCCGGAAAAAGTACTGTTGTAATGATAACTTATTACCGGTTATTGGTTAATGTGCCCTTTTTAAAAGCTTTGTTTAACCCATGAGATCTATCTAGTTCAGGTGTCGAGCACAGTACTTATAACAATATCAAAGGTAATACCAGAAAGGCTCTATAAATGCAGTTTAACTATCTTTTCCTGTGAACCTTATTTTCTTTTGTATAAGTTATTGGTACGTGTTTATTATTTCGTTGTGAGTTTCTAAGTGTAATATTGTGTTTCCCAGTTCCACATGTATTTCTATAATTTAAAGACAAAGCGGATGCATGTTGTCATTTAGAGAAATGATTGTTTTGGGTTGTGAAAATCATTGCAAAGATTCTTCATAATTTTGTTCAGATTTATAACTGTGTCATCAAATTGCATCTTAACATGCTTAATGGCTTTTGAGGCAACTTTGAGAAGTAAGTTATTGTTTTTTTTTCTAACACGCGGCGTAAACGAAAGAAAAGGAGATAACATAATTATATTTTTGTTTCTTTCTTATCTAGAAGAAAAAAATCTTGCGTGGGATGCCACCTGGATTACGTTGAACTGTTTTAAAATTTTGCGAATAAGTTATACAGAATATGGGTGGATGGTGGAAGGGTGGATGGTAGGAGGGGCTCGACGTTTCGAATAGGTTGACTATCCGTCATGTCCGTCGTCTACTACTATCACCATTTTAGTAAGTATCATTACATTGTATGTTCTTGATCAAACCTCAATGGAGAGTATATAGTGTTATCATTGTATTGTTCATAATCTACAGATATAACATAAATATGATAGCTACTATAGGCTGGTGGTCGTGTTTCAAATAAGTACAAAGTTCTATAGTAGCAGTATGGAAATTATATATTTTGCATTTTGGTTTAATTTGATTCAGCGCCATTACCGAAAGGAAACATCCGGAAAAAGTACTGTTGTGATGATAATTTATTACCGGTTATTGGTTAATGTGCCCTTTTTTTTTAAAGCTTTGTTTAACCCTTGAGATGTATCTAGTTTAGGGCCCCGTTGCAGAAAGAGATACAATCGATTGTAAGTTGCAATTAATCGTAAGTCAGATCACGTGTTCTAGATGCGCAAATCTGATTAGTTGAAATGCGTAAATTTTCTGCCTTACGATCAATCGTAACTTACAATCGATTGTATCTCTTTCTGCAACGGGGCCCAGGTGTCATAAGGGCACAATACTTATAACAATATCAAAGGTTATAAAAGAAAGGCTTAATAAATGCAGTATAACTATCCTTTCCTGTGAACCTTAGTTCCTTTTTTTTTTTATAAGTTATTGGTACGTGTTGATTATTTCGTTGTGAGTTTCTAAGTGTAATATTGTGTTTCCCAGTTCCACATGTATTTCTATAATTCAAAGACAAAGCGGATGCATGTTGTCATTTAGAGAAATTATTGTTTTGGGTTGTGAAAATCATTGCGAAGATTCTTCATAATTTTGTTCAGATTTATAACTGTGTCATCAAATTGCATCTTAATGGCTTTTGAGGCAACTTTGAGAAGTAAGTTATTGTTTTTGTTTCTAACACGCTGCGTAAACGAAAGAAAAGGAGATAACATAATAATATTTTTGTTTCTTCCTTATCTAGAAGAAAAAATCTTGCGTGGGATGCCACCTGGATTATGTTGAACTGTTTTGAAATTTTGCGAATAAGTTATACAGAATAAATGTTAAATTATATTCAAGAATAACTTCAGTTTTGTTTTGCGAACGTTCATGTATATCAGATTTCAAAACATTTACAGATCCTTCTTGAGGATAATCTGGATGCATGGTTTAGGGCTGAGTTCTTTATATTGAGGTAAAATAATTTCCATTTGCTTTATTTTTGTTTAATTGTTTGAACTTCAGAAATTTCCCACCGGCAATAAAAACCGATTGATTTTAAATGTTTCCATACTCCATTACCTAACCCCATTGGCGAATCGAGCGATAGTTTTTAATCAGTAAAACTAACCGCTGCAAATAGGAAAGGGAAATCGACAGTTTCCGAACTTGAAGTTCGCCTCTTCTCGCAGGGTATTCATTAAAGGGGTAGTTTAGTTTTGGTAGAGAGGGCGCTGCACATCACAATTTTTTGTGAGGTAATGAAAAACTGAGTGTCGAGAGAACATGTAATTTTAATGGCAGAATAAACTTTATTTGGTCAAAATCGACCCAGAAACGGATGAAATATCAATAAATATATCTGATCTTATAATTATTTGGGGCCCAAATAATTAGATGATTTTTTTAAAAAATTTAAAAAATGCTTGCACTTTTTCAAAAATTGTCAAAAGCGTTTTTTAAATAGTTGTTGTTGATCTCTCTATTTAATCATTATTTCAACAAAACATTACATGCATAATTTTGTCTGAAAAATGGTTGAAACCAATACTTTTTTAGAGAGCGCTCTCCTGTGTTTTAATGGCTCTTTTTGAATGATAACAGGCTTTTTACTTAGTCGTTTGTAATTTTGTATACCATTCGAGCATGGTGGAGTTATAACTATTAATTTGTAATGTTACTGTCCAGGTTTGGTTACTAAAGTTCAGCCTTACCAAAACTGTACTACCCCTTTAACGTGTATATAAGGTAACACCAATTAAATTGAGATACTCTTCGGTTTAGTCTCCATATTTATAGATACTGCAATCTGGCTATGTATTGCTAATTTTATTCAGAAGTTTTTAATAAGTGACGACTAAAATATCTAGGCACCATGAATATTCGCTTCAAGTACTAGTATTGACCAGATATATATAGCCAACAACATAATATGAACCATTCATCATTATCGATTCTCGATGAACCTCATTGTTCCAATAAAGGAAACTATATAACAGTCGCCTTCGTATAATATATGACACTGCACAAAATACTCAAATCTTATTTTCACTTTGAAATGTTGGCATCGCCTTATTCATGTTAATACAATTCTCTAAATTTAGTATATATGGGCTATTGGTGGAGTATTGTATTGTGTTGTGCAACCTGAAGCGTCCAATAGCATGTCTAGTAAGCATCGAGTAGAGTGTTTGCGTTGTATTAATGTTGATGTTGAAACATCTTTTTCCCCTCACAGATACCTTGGTGTAAAATCATGTCGCAAACAAGTTTATCGCATCGAGAAATCGGTCAACAAGATAGACTGAGCTAGGCACTTCGCCCAAGACTGGAGATAGGACCGTTGGCAGCTCTGCTTGTTATTGTAATGCCCGGCGCAGACAGAGCCGACTCGACTGGTTGTCATTCCGATCGGCTCAGTTTTCAGTGCCTCGCGACACACATTTTGCCAGTCGAGAGACAGTCGGATGCCAGTTGGGGCCGATTCAACACGATAAATCTGCTCCGACCGACCGGGCCCAACTCTAGCCTGATTAAAACCAGTCGGATCGGGTCGAGTCGGCTCTGTCTGCGCCGGGCTTTAGTCTCATTCAAGAGCGGCATACAGGCGACGTCAAGTACCTACGTTTTCATAGCGAAGGAAAGTTGAAGTTTTCTTGCCCTTATCAGGCATTTCCTCCTTTTCTAGACATTTATCGATTTTCTATGAATATTTTTGGTGGAGGAGAAGCCGTTCTTGTGATATGATATTGGAGGATCGCGTAGACCACACGCTCCTATTGACAACGCTGATGTGATAATGGACTCAGAAATCAGACCCGGAGTTCGATTATCATCGACGAGTTTTATAACATTCGAACAGGTTTGAGAGGCTGTAAAGGGGAAGGTTGAAATGAAAATGATTCAACAAGTTAAGAATGAAATGTAGCTATCCCACGCGCTTTGCTATAACCAGTATTTGTCGAAAAATCTGTTCATGCGAGTTAAACAAATCACACTGATCCATACTCTGAACATAGTTTGAGCTGATAAATTGAATATGCTTTTCAATCAGAAAAGAGATTGGTTTGTATCAAATAGATTTAATTCGTTTTCTATTTTATCTCTGGGATTAATCAAAATAGAAACAAACATCGTTTAAAATAATGCGAATTAAATTATAGTCCATAATAGCCCAACTTCGATGACGTCGATGACTAAAAAAGTCAATTGAACCAGAAACTAACATATGTGTCTTAAATTAAGAAAATATGCAAAAATAGAATAGACAACTTTCATATTGTTGTTTCTTATTTCATACCTCTCATTAATTTTCTATAGTCGGTATTTATGAAAGTATTTCATGCCTGCAACATTATTGTAGGTTCAAATCGAAAGAGGTTTGCTATATATGAGCATTATGAATCCTAAGAGAATTACCATTTATAATTTCCTTACGCACATAGAGAAACAAGGAGGGAAACGAGTGGGAAGAAGGTTTGAGGGTGAGATTTAAAGTAATCCGCTCAATTCATACAATATTTCCAGATGTGATATTTGAGACTTCAATATTTTACCAATATCATTTTAAGATTCATCTGAATGGTTTGCCTAACCCTAACCCTAACCCTAACCCTAACGTATACTAAGTGACAAATGTGAACATAAATGACAGATTTTATTCCAGATCGTTCGCGCGAAATATCAGAATTTGGATACTAAGGACGATTCAATCGGAAAGCGAAGTCAATCTAAGATATCTCCATGATTAGAAAAACATTTGACAATTCAAAACCCATACCATTATTCTGTTACCATGCATTAGCCAAACAACAAGGAAAAAGAGAATTGTGAAAGCTCCAAGCGATTTTGATTGAATTTGACACAGTTAATGGATCACTGTAAAAGAAAGAGAGGTGAAACTTAAGTATCGATAATGGTGCAATTCTTCAAGAGCGTTGTGCGCCTCACAGCTGGGATTATGTAGCTTATATGTTGCAATATTGATGACATTTGTTCCTGTTGCGAACTTGCATCCATTTGGATGCTACATATTAGAAGGAAAACGTGAATCGATACTTGCATATTTTTTTGTTTAGTTTGTTACGTTGTCTATTAATAGAGATCTCTGGAGGAGTTCGTTTTGACGCACATAGACCATTGACATATTGCGTCGTGGTTGTTGCAAACGTTTATGTCATGTATGTGGGTGACTGTATATCCTACAGGAATGTGTTCGTGCCTCAAGGCCTGGTCATATCTGACCGGATTGCGTAAACGTATGCCAAACGTATAGAAAATATGCGAAATAAAATCATTCGGTGACGAACGTAATCTCCATTGATGCTCGAAGAACGGATATGAAACGGATTTAACGTACAAGAACGCACGATTACCAGACATCACTGTATGAGCAACGGACAACACCGTACGAGTAACTTACAAGAACCGGTCAAAACGAAAGTGGAACGCATAAGAAACTGACAAAACGTTCTTCGAACGTATTTATTAGCCCGGTCATATTTCTTGTCCTGTACTTGTCAGTTCGTATCCGTTGATGTCCGGTGGACCGGAAAACTAACGGATAACGAACAAAACGGATGCACAGCATACAACAAACGTACGACCAGCGGACGACTGTATTCGGTGGTGTCCGTTTCAAGTTCAAACGGATAGAACAGACATCGCCGTACAAGGAACGTATTCACCGAACAAGAAAAGGACAAGAAACGTATACGAACGGAGACGAACGGATTGACAATTTTGCTGTTCGTTTGGCATAAGTTTTCGCAATCCGGTCAGATATGACCGGGCTAATAAATACGTTCGAAGAACGTTTTGTCAGTTTCTTATGCGTTCCACTTTTGTTTTGACCGGTTCTTGTAAGTTACTCGTACGGTGTTGTCCGTTGCTCATACGGTCAGATGTGAACGGGCCATTACATACAATGTATGACTTTTAAAAGAAGACAAATTAAAGGGGTAGTTCAGTTTTGGTATAGAAGGCGCTGCACGAAATAATTTGTTTGTGAGATAATGAAAAACTGAGTGTGATATTCGAAAGAGCATACAATTTAAATGGCAGAATAAACTTTATTTGATCAAAATCGGTTCAGAAACGGCTGAAATATCAATAAATATATCCGATCGTAATAAACCTGCAGGGTCCAGATATATTCGATGATTTAATTTTTTGTTTAAATGCTTACACTTTTTCAAAAATGTTCAAAAGAGGTTTTTAAAATAGTTGTTGATGATCTCTCAATTTAATCATTATTTTAACAAAAGATCACATGCATAATTTTGTATGAAAAATGGTTGAAACCAATACTTTTTTAGAGAGCACCCTCTTGTGTTTTGAAGGCTCTTCTTGAATGATGACAGGCTTTTTACTTCGTTTGTAATTTTCTATACCTTTCGAGCATGGTGGAGTTATAACTATTAGTTTGTAATGTTATTTTGCAGGTTTTGTTTACTAAAGCTCAGCCTTATCAAAACTGTACTACCCCTTCAAGTCTAAACATCACTGTACTACAAAAGAAGTGTGCAAGTTAATTTTCTCGAAGCGAACTCAAAATATGAATGATCTTAATTCAGCGAGCACTTGTCAGTTGTCACCTGTTTGTAAAGTATCATTTCCCCCATGTTTAGCTTTAGTGTGTAAGGGGCAGGCTCGACAGGTATTTCTAGAGAATGGTATGAAAGGCGTAGTGGATGGGTCTGGGAAGAAAATGGAATTCCCCCCCGGGGGCGGGGGGGGGGGGGGGGGTCCTTGGCCCCCTCAGTGTCCCTCACACGTGGAGGAATTTGTTCAAAATAAAGAAATGCATCGAAACAGTTGCTTTCCTTGTATGTGCTTAACCCATCAGCACACTCCACTCTCATCATGGGAACGTTGCCCCCTTTTACAAATCACTGTCTGGGTTATCATGCATAGCTACATATCCCCACTGGTCACGTTCTAAACAAGTACATGGCCCCGGGGATACCAACAGCGGGTTTGATGGACGCGATAACGTATCCTTCTGGATAAATTAGGGGTGCCGTCCAGGTAAAGAAAGACTTTGGGATGTGGGGGGGGGGGGGGGGGGAGGGAGGGGGGGGGGGGTGCAACGAAGGACCCAGTGCGCGTAGATAAGGAAAGGGATACCGCACCCTTTGCGTTTACCTTGGCGTTACGTTTTTCCAACAAGATTTCCAGCGGGTGGGGGGGGGGGGGGGGGGGGGGGGGGAGGTGGTCCCCAACCACTCTTTAGAGTTATAATTGGGAGAAAACTAGGCCCTCGCACGTTTAAACCACTGTCGGTCATTCTAATTAAGCATCAGATAGGGAAACAACACCTTGAGAGTTCGAGCAACCTCTCCCGATACGAGAATGGCGGATGAGCGGGGGCGGGGGTGCAGGGGGCTGTTACCCCTTAAAATGTTGAGAATGCCACTATTTGCCTATATATTCTGAATTCTGTAAATACAAACTAAAAAGACAAACAAACAAACAAAACAAAACAAAACGTAAGCTAATATTTTGGCAGCAAGGTGGTAAAGACCTTGCCACGTGATAACAGGTAAGATGATGTTCTGGCAAGAGGCGCCAGCCCCTGGCAGATATTCTCCCTTAGGCCCTCGACTCAAACTTCTCGAAGGTCGACATTATTATGACGGCAGACAGTAGCGTCGATCAGAGAACATGACAAAGAAAATATTTTCGCCGATTGCAATTTCACTGGTAATTATAAGGCTCGGAAGCGCTAAATGGAAAAACCAGACTATCCTTTTTGTGTGGCAAAGGCATGGAATAACGTAGGTATTCCATCTTGAAGGAATAATTGTTTGTCTTTTATTATGATTCGGGGATCCAGCAGGACCACTCGCAGTTATCAAACCAATGAATTGGCTTCACCTAAAATGAATGCCTGTTATTCGCACTAAAAATTCAAAAGGAAATCCGTGAAGAAACATGGCAGTGCAGTGTGGTGACATCAATGATGCCAAAAACATACGTCATTTTTTTAATCCTGTTTGTAATAAATGTCAAGATGAAATAAACGTGTTTTAATTAACGTAATTTTGACCTCAGTGCAGAGGACATTCGAAGAATCGTTACAAACTGACATTTAGCATCCTGTAATTGGGTTCTCACGGGTGTCTTCAGTTAAAAAAACAACCTTATAACACGAATCACTTTCAATTAATTATTAAGCTTCTCAGAATCCAAAATTCGCGGCGGGAAAAGGTGAAATGAAATTAAGAAATAAACGCTGCATTGTAAATACAAATTGTAACATCCTTCCATTCGCTGGCTGCACATTAAAGGGACAGTCCCTCTTTTACAAAAGTCTGAACAGTTTCCAGTTGACGGATGGGGACGAATGTAACACACAAACAAAAAATCAGATCGAACAGCCCTGTAATTTGGATTCTACGAATGAAAAACGAATGCGTCCCCCCATCAAACTATATATCGGTCAATAAAGGAGTTTAACTGATTTAGCATAATATTACAACAATATTATACTTATTCTTGTAAAGGTATTGTGAAGCCGACATTCGTAAAGGTATGTCACGGAAAAAGATCTAAAAAATGAAGAATATATAATTACATGTAGCCAGTTTAAGCGAGGTTTGGTTATTTTGCTTAGTAATCGCTTACCTATTGTTATGTATGCGCGGGTTACGTAGCTAGCGCGGGTCACATAGGGGTCACGCATAGCGCTGTGTCACTCCTTGGAATCCGTGAGCGAACTTTCTCGACGGGTGAACACACGTATACCCTCCCTTGCCATAAGTATTGCAACATGGTGAAATCGTTACATTTTTGGTAAATTACTTATCTATGTTGTAGTGGTGTTTTGTTCTAAATAATTGAACAGTGGCCGACATTTCGGTATAAATGGAAGGTGCACATTGTTCACTTTCTCATTCAAGGCCTCTGAGTCCCTCATGCACAAACCATGGTTAAGACATCCGGGTGATCTAACGTGCAACGCCGACAAATCGTCGCCCTGAGGAGGAGGGGGTTTCGGTGGCTCAGATTGCTGAACACTTTCAGGTATGCCGTCAAACGGTGTACAGAGTGTGTAAACGGCATAGGGAAACGGACAACGTTGACTAGCGACCAAGATCTGCCAGAGATAGAAAGACCACACGTCTGGAAGATTGGTACCTTCTGCGTCAGGCTCGTACGACCCGATTCGAATCTGCAAAAACTTTGGCAGCTCACTGGAGCTACAGAGTTGATCGGCGAATCTCAAAGAGGACGACACAAAGACGTCTATACTTCCACAATCTTCATGCCCGCATTTCCAGGAGGAAGGTTCTCATATCTCGTGTCAATTGCCAGAGACGCATCAGGTGGTCCTCCAGAGTGAGGGATTGGACGGTGTAGGACAATTGGAGTTACTTCCGGTCTTTTCCGACGAGAGTAGGTTTTGCATTTCTTCAAACGACGGAAGAGTAAGAGTCTGGCGTGAACCCGACACCTCATACAACCCAAGGAACCTGATCTACACTCTACAGGAATGCAGTTTCAGTCATGGTTTGGGGGTGTGTCGGCATCTATGGAGTCGGCGGTCTTGTTGTCGTGTACGGGAACATGGATAACGCAAAAATATCGGGAGATTCTGGACTCTCACGTGTTTCCATCAATTGGTAACATCTTTTGCGACGCGCAACACCCGTTCATTTTCTAGGATGACAACGCACCGGCGCACAGGGCTGCCCAGATGGACCAATGGTATGATGAAAATGGCGTCAACAGGGTGCAGTGGCCAGAACAATCACCAGATGCTAACCCGATAGAGAATCTGTGAGATGTCATCAAGAGAGCCCTCACCACGGACGGAGCAACCACCAGGGAGGGTTTGGTCGGCTCTATCTTCAGGGTCTGGGACAGCATCACCCAAGAAAGACTGCATGGTCTATACGGGACTCTACCAAGGAGGATGCGCGCCATTATCAGAATGCGCGGGTACCCAACAAAATACTAGAACTGCATGAACTTTACATGATAAATGACTCTTGACATGTTACTGAAATGTGCCTGATAATAAGAACTTAAATCATTTACTACAAATTAATCAAAACAGCACTTAGTTTCATGTCATACATTGCCTCCTGTGTAATGCATGTGTCTATGTTGCAATACTTTTGGCACGGGATGGTACTGCACAATTAACTGTTGGACGATGGTTTATTAGATTTAGGTCTATAACCGATATGGCACTCCGTGAAATCTGTGTACGAACTTACTCACCGGCCGAAAATATGTATGTACCTAATTAACCGACGTCCCTCAGTTTATTCAGTTTTAGGTCTAAAACTCCACGAAAAAGAGCTTTCAAGCCCTAATTTTTTCAGGCATGCTATTAAATGAAATTTTTTTTTCATATAAGACAATAACCTCGCAACTTTTGAAATTTGGCTTGCAAAAGAGGGGCTGTCCCTTTAATACACGTGTAAACGGAATGGAAGCATAATCATGCAAATATGGCTTGACAATTATCATCAGACACCAAGTAACCATCGATTAATGATGTATGAGTGCTTAAACATATTATTATTAAACTAGGATAAAACAAAAAAGAGATTGGAGAAAATGCGAATGTAATACCATAACACGAGGGAGGGAGAAACTATACATGATCAGGAGGGGGAGAAAAGACGCGAGGGAGAAAGACAGATAGAGAGCAAAAGCGAGAGAGGGGAACGATTGGAGTGGTGACGATGTAAACAAGAATTGATGCTGTTACTTTGATTTTAGCGCTAACTAGAACAGAGGAAAACAATTTAGAAATAGAGAGAGAGAGAAGCTTAGACATAGATAGTTAGATGAGCTGTTTTGTAAATAATTCTGAATGGAAACAACAAAATTCTACTGGGGCGTTAGGGGTTCCCGCTAGTTAGAAGCACAATTTGCTGGGAGTCACACCCACTTACGGTGCGCACTGCAGACTTGGCGGGGTGTGGGTGGAGGGGGGGGGGGGAGTAGGGGAAGGGGTTAGCAATGACTACACCCCTCCATCTTGAATAACCATCATATTAAAGCGCCGCGAGCGTGCGCTATTTATGTATCCACTAGTATTATTATTGTATCATATGAGTCACACCCACTCATGGTGAGCACTGCAGACTTGGCTGGGGGGTGGGGGGGGGGGGGGTGTGGGGTGGGGGGGGGGGGGGTGGGTAGCACTGACTGCACCCCTCTAGCTAGTAAGAAACATAAGTCTTGATGGGAGTCTCAACCACTCGCGGTGCGCACTGCAGACTTTGCGGGGTGGGTGTGTTTGTGTGGGAAGGGGGTATCAGTGAGTTCACCTCTCTCACTATATAGTTTGAAGCATCATATTGATGGGAGTCGCACCCACTAACGGTGGGGTACCTCTCACGGTGCGCACTGCAGACTGTGCGGGGTGGGGGAGGGGGTGGAGTAACAGTGACTGCACCCCTCATGCTTGTTGCTGGGAGTCACACCCACTCACAGCGCGCACTGCAGACTTGGCGATCTTCGAGGGCTATCGATCCACGCTGATGTTCCAAAATATATAAAGTGCTTCGACAGCATTAGCGCCCCCCAAGAATCACGCCTCGCTGGAGACACAGGTGGATGACGGAAGGGCATGGGGCGTGATCGGGGCGCATAATGCTTTATATAGTCGCTTGGTCTACCTCCATTTGGTCTACATCTTGTTTGACTAATACACGATGCCTATAACGTCGATTTCCCCAACTCTCAACTTACCCCAACCCTAAACATAAGTATAAACCTAACCCCTGCGCCTATCCCAACATCTTTCTATAACTTCTAAGCGTAATGCCTTAACATAATTATTCCATAGTTACTCAATTCTGATTTTGAATTCAAACATAGAGGAAACTGACTAGAAATATTTTAAATGATTGAACATGAGCAAAGAAAATTAGTCTTCGCCGGGAATCGAACCCGAGACCTCCGGATTGCTCCACCCATCGAGCCACGAAGACTCTTGAATGGGGGGCGTTCCCATGAAACCCTTTTCAATGCTCGATTAGTCAGAATTGAAGCTATTCAAACCGAGCACAATCACAAGGATAATTAAATCAACTTTTCTAGAGAAAGGCGCGGGCTTACGCGAAGTGATGCAGCTTTTTTATCAATTGAATTCAAACATAGAGGAAACTGACTAGAAATATTTTGGGATTGTGCCTGGTTTATATAGCTTCTGACTAATCGAGCATTGAAAAGGGTTTCATTGGAACGCCCTCAATTCAAGAGTCAGGGTCTAGCAATCCGGAGGTCTCGGGTTCAATTCCCGGCGAAGCCTATTATTCTTTGCTCATTTTAAAATTCTGATTTTGGGAGTAAAACAAATGAGTGTAGACCAATCAGCAAGTTACTGTCAGAATAACGGAGAGACGTAGGTATTGTGTTAAATGTTTATTCATGTTATTGGAGGCACAACGCTGAGGAAAGGGTTATGTAACGATTCTCCATCTTGTTAAATGCTACGACCACATACAATGCAAATAACCTTACAAAATGAGAAATGAAAACAAACTGACGAATGTTTTTATTTACATGATTATTTACATGATTATTTAATAGGCCCTAGTTTACACTGGGACGCTTATCGCCTTTAAAAAAGGGATATACAAATTGAAATAATTATTTTCTATTTTTATCATCGATCTACAACTAAATACTGTATTTGGAGCAAATTAACGTTTCTCTTTGGTCGAAAACTTCACAAAACAAGACATGATTTAGTTACAAGATACATCCCTCACCACCTGGCATGATATTGACACTAGCAAGTGAAGACGAATATACCACTTATTCTAATTAACCATATTACTTGTATTTGTTTGCACAGTTTGTTCTGGCTGAAATAAGAATAAAGTGTATACCTCACTTATTCTTCGTCGACAGCAAGACAAAAGGTCCAACGCTCTGGCGCCATATAGGACATGCGATATATTATTGGTTGTATACAGACAGAAACAGGCACATGCATTTATCGGGGGGATTTTCTCGGGGATCAGCACAAACTGTACCAAATGTCCCAAAGCAAATAACACCCGCATTGGAGAGCTGGGGGTAATATTTTGTCCAACCCTAAGCAAAATCCCTCTAAAAGAAACTCCGTCTGTATGGATACCACCCGTTGCGCCGAGTGTAAGTTTGAATCTGGGTTAAGGTCATGAAGATTTGTCGTTGGTCGATTTTCACCAACGGGCTGCCTCCTTTCCACGACCTTGAACAAGAAAGATGCATCATCCCGGGGAACGAGGAACATTCATTCTATATTTAAACACCAACATTAACTAACGGCTGTTTTTCAAATGAGCACACCACATGACTGAAGGAATGTTTCATGTTAAGAGCCCAAATCAATCTAGGCTAGCGACTAATACAACGTTCATAACAATGCAATATGTATTATTTTGTTTTTACTACTTGCTGTATATCCGTACATCGATTATAATCAACAAAATACATTGAAGTTTATTTTGTTTCATTCTATATCAACTACACAGGAAATTATCTGCTTAACATAAAATAATGACAACTTGCAACATGGATAACGAAACAGGACTCGTATAGACAATCTTAACCATTTACACCGTATGTATTGAACTATTTCTCATCTTCAACCTTAAATTGTTGTAATGCGACATATACAACGATTTAATACCACCACAGAGCTGTATATAAGCTTTCTTATTATACAACTCTGTGAATAAAACATATGCACAAAGACGCACAAAACATGCACACACACATATATACACACACACACACACACACACACACACACACACACACACACACACACACACACACACACACACACACATACGCACCAAGGGTGAATTTCAGGGACCGGTCGCGGGCACATATATTATTGGTTGTATACAGACAGAAACAGGCACATGCATTTATCGGGGGGATTTTCTCGGGGATCAGCACAAACTGTACCAAATGTCCCAAAGCAAATAACACCCGCATTGGAGAGCTGGGGGTAATATTTTGTCCAACCCTAAGCAAAATCCCTCTAAAAGAAACTCCGTCTGTATGGATACCACCCGTTGCGCCGAGTGTAAGTTTGAATCTGGGTTAAGGTCATGAAGATTTGTCGTTGGTCGATTTTCACCAACGGGCTGCCTCCTTTCCACGACCTTGAACAAGAAAGATGCATCATCCCGGGGAACGAGGAACATTCATTCTATATTTAAACACCAACATTAACTAACGGCTGTTTTTCAAATGAGCACACCACATGACTGAAGGAATGTTTCATGTTAAGAGCCCAAATCAATCTAGGCTAGCGACTAATACAACGTTCATAACAATGCAATATGTATTATTTTGTTTTTACTACTTGCTGTATATCCGTACATCGATTATAATCAACAAAATACATTGAAGTTTATTTTGTTTCATTCTATATCAACTACACAGGAAATTATCTGCTTAACATAAAATAATGACAACTTGCAACATGGATAACGAAACAGGACTCGTATAGACAATCTTAACCATTTACACCGTATGTATTGAACTATTTCTCATCTTCAACCTTAAATTGTTGTAATGCGACATATACAACGATTTAATACAACCACAGAGCTGTATATAAGCTTTCTTATTATACAACTCTGTGAATAAAACATATGCACAAAGACGCACAAAACATGCACACACACATATATACACACACACACACACACACACACACACACACACACACACACACACACACACACACACACACACACACACACACACACACACACACACAGACACACACACACACACACACACGCACACACGCACACACGCACACACGCACACACGCACACACGCACACACGCACACACGCACACACGCACACACGCACACACGCACGCACGCACACACACACACACATACATAAATACATTAAATAAGCAAAAAAGGGGTTCAAAATAATCGAACAAAAATCAACGTCAAACTCACAGAATAACCGCTTTGAAACATAACAGCGGACAGTATGGTAACACAACGATAAAGAATTGCTATAATGATGCGTCTACAACTGCAATCTGTGAGCAAAAGGTCGTTAAAGGGTTGTTTACTTTGACCAACCTTTTTCGCGGTGTTGTATGTAAGCAAATTCACCGTAACCACTTGCAAACCACCGGTTTGGCGCGCGTTCGGATCCCCAGACGTTTTTTTCGAGTGGCCAAACATGTATCGAGTGACACAATTAAAACATTATGATCCATTTAAAACTCAGAATCTATTAATATGGCAATAAAGTACAAATCATACAACTGACTTAATGTGACTGTCTACAACTTCATTATGGGAGTAAAAGGTCTGTATAGGCAAAAGGGTGTTCTTTATTTCGCAATTAAAAACACGTGTGTTTTCTTTGACCGACCTGTTCGTGGTCGTGCGCGCAAAGCAAACTTACCCTGACCAGTCACCGCTTGCCAAACACAGACTATTGGCGCGCGTTCGAATCCCCTGGCGGCGACGTGTGGCGATGTATCCCAAGGAACACAACAATGGCAATGGAGCATGTCTGGAGAGTGTAACTTTCCGCTTCTTGTCTGATTCGAATGAGGCTAAATTTACATATAGATTATTGAATCTTTCAACCTTTCTGACTTGGAGGTAGTAACAAATGACTAGTGATAATATTATTGTCCCATTCAAATGCTGAAAACATTAGATTTTCTGTAACATAATTGACATGATGGAACAACAAGGAGTTCAGTACTAACAATGGCGATACGATGCAAAAGTATCAGATAAGTAATATCAGTTACAGATAGACAGTCAGGAAACAAAACTCGATGTAAAATGTATTTACAATTTATTAAATGGGTATACAATCACGGGCTTTTGAAAAGATTCAGTGTGTTATCGGCCTCCCCCGTGCTTCCTATATGCAGCAAAAGGATTCACGGAAAACACTCCGGCCTTTGGATAGGACGATAAATGGAGGTCCCGTTTATGAGACAGTCACACCTCATGCACGCTAAGAACCTAGTTTACTTATCGAAAAGAGTTGGGTGTTGACTAGTTGACCTGCACATCACAACCAGAATGACTGCGATAATATTCAGAATTGAAGCCTGTAGTTTAATAGGAAGACGAAGTGGAACAATGTCACAGTGGCACTTGACGGGTTAACAGGTTAATGGGGTGAAATTACCATCTTCATTAATCCTAATGTTCAATATCTATTTGTGTGTGAATGTAAACTATTCTGAATAGGATATCTTGAATCGATCTACATACATCTATGCCAACCATCTGATACCGACCCGCCTTTGATGTTCAAGATAAACGTAGGTTTATCCGCAAACACTTGCGCCCCTAGCATGCCAAGAGGATCAGCTGATCGATAATATGTCGAAGTGAAAGAAAATAAAACTGGTTGGGCGCTACTTTACATTCCTTCCCTCCTTGGCTTCGGGCAGGGGAAAAGCTAAATATCCCCCTTTCCCCAAAAGATTATCGAATATCATCGTGAACACGGAAAGGAAAGAGAGAGAAAGTGCAGTATGATTTCTTTAAAGGGGTAGTTCAGTTCAGCCCCAGATTTATTCCATGATTAAAAATTTTTTTTTTGTTTAAAGAGGTTTTTAAATAGTTGTTGATGATCTCTCTATTTAATTATTATTAAAACAAAACATCACATGCATAATTTTGTATGAAAAATGGTTGAAACCAATGCCTTTTTAGAGAGCGTCCTCATGTGTTTTAATAGCTCATTTTGAATGATAACGGGCTTTTTACTTGGTCGTTTGTAATTTTCTATACCTTTCGAGAATGGTGGAGTTATAACTATTAGTTTGTAAGGTTATTGTGCAGGTTTTACTAAAACTGTACTACCCCTTTAAAATCATGATTACTTAATTGTATCTGAACCCAAGCCAAGACATGACCGCTGATCTGTTGGTATCGATACATCATACACATCAAAGTCACTATGATATATACATGTATTATAGAATGATGTTTGCAAAAAAGAAAAGAAGCATACAACATGGTCGCTTTATTCACGATATTTTGTAGCTATATTTATTTAGTATACGCATACATAAAATCATCACTAAATACACATACAGTACATGAACAGGATGAATAGATTGTCCGGGCGGACAGCCCTACACCTAAAATGCGCCGGCTTTGCGGCTTTGCAGCTAATACATTCGTGGTATATTGGCAAGAGGGAGTTGTGAACACTGGGAGGGGGGGGGGGGGGGGGGGGGGGGGGGAGGGGCTAGCCCTCCGAAGTAGAGTATAATTTTCTCGTTTTTAAAAAACGGTGTCATCTAGCCTGGTTTCAGGCAAGGACTGTGGCGTATTTAGTGCTAACTCGGTTCCATATTTAATACTTCATGTGTATTTTTGGGAATATTCCCGTCATTATTGGTGAAACTAGCACCCCCGTGCTCCTCACCCAATGAGCAAAGGCCCGGCCTATTAATCCTGCTGTATGCCCGGATCGATATATTGTAAATGCCATATTCCATTCGGTTTACTTAGCTCAATTCTCACTTCCTTTCGGGTCCAGAATTCTAAGTACTTACAATAATTATCTATGAATATTCATGTACATCCGGTCAATATAGAGGACCCTTTCCTCCTCACGTTTTATTCTTCTTATTATTTCATTTTATGACCGGTAATATGTGTACTCAGTCACTTAGTCTGTCCATGGTTGCTGTACCAGAAGTATTACTAATTTATAGACGATTACCTTTTAAAGGTACAGGTCCACTTTTACAAAACGTCTGAACAGCTTTCAGTTGACGGATGGGGATCAATGTAACACGCAAAAAAAAAAATCAGAGCGAACAGCCCTCTAATTTGGATTCTACGAATGAAAAACGAATGCGTCCCTCCATTTAAACTATATATCGGTCAATAAAGGAGTTCAACTGATTTAGCATAATATCACAACAATATAGTACTAATTCTCGTAAAGGTATTGTGAAGCCGACATTTGTTAACGTATGTCACGGAAAAGATCTCAAAAAGAAAGAATATATAATTACATGTAGTCAGTTTAAGCGATGTTTGGGTATTTTGCTTGGTAAACGCTCACACATTAGTACTTATGCGCGAGTCTCGTAGCTAGCGCGGGTCACGTAGGGGTCATGCATACCGATCTGGCACTCCGTGAAATCTATGTACAAACTTACTCACCGGCCGAAAATACGTATGTACCTAATTAACCGACGTCCCTCAGTTTATTCAGTTTTAGGTCTATAACTCCACGAAAAAGCGATTTCAAGCCCTAATTTTTTCAGGCATGCTATTAAATGACATTTCCTTTCATATAAGACAATAACCTCGCAACTTTTGAATTTTGGCTTGCAAAAGTGGATCTCTCCCTTTAAGAGACGGGTCTTTCGGTGTCGTTTAAATGATTATCAGTGGCGTAGCATATTCATGGTATGAATGGGGCATGATATTTGTGTTTCTTTATTTTTAAAATAATTGTATAAATTATGTGTTGTTTGCTTTTTTTCTTCAAGTTATTGGGACACGTGTTACTTGTAGCGATGCCATCGGGATAGCAAACAAAATGTAGACTTGAATATAAAGAAAAATTTCGTGGTGAAAACATTATGAGGAGTTGTTTAGGGGGACTATTGTGTATTGTTGAAATTTATTTTCGACCAAGTACTAACCAGAACAACGACAATATATACAAGACAAATATACATTTATCCTCGACTTAGTACTACTATACTCCAGGATAGACAACATCGAATGTGTCGTTGAGGATATACATGCAGAGGCGTTAATCGGTTTCGAAGAGAGAACCCACGCTTCGCCAAGCACCATCGGGTAACGTCCGCTTGGTCTACAGCCATTTGGTCTACAACATGATGCGTGAAACTACTATTTCCCTAACTTCAAACTTGAACCCCAACCCAAATCTTAACCACGTGTGTAGACCGATCAGCAAGTAATCGCGCCATCTGGAGGCAGGGGCCCGATTACGGATCAGCGACATTTACCATGGTAATTAGCATCATTGGCTCTAACTCGTCAATATGCTAGAATTACATACAAATCAACAGAACGTAGCAGAGCACACATACTGCCATAACTCAGTCAACCGTAAAGCTTTATCTAAAGATCAGTGGAACTGAGGCTGGTCCTGGGTCATAATCGTGCTCTCGGCCACTGGTCAGGCCACGTCTCTTCCACATTAATTATGAGGACATTGTATCCCGGGAAAGTAAAGTAATATGTTGATGGCAGGGGCGTCGATCACGGGGGGGGGGGGGGGGGGGGATGAGGGGATATATCCCCCCCCCCAATATTTGAGGTGGGGGGATGGCCTGTATTATCATCCCCCAATATTTGGGAGGGTAAAAAAAAAAAAAAAAAAAGTATACTGGCGCATGTAATTGTGGAAGAGGCTACTATCGTATGTCTTATGTTAGAAAGTCCTTACTCATTCCTCCATAAGCAAAAGAAGTGCGATCCGCCCTTTGGTTTTCTGCAAACTTGATTTCATTAATTGTGTTTATCTATTACACGGTAACTCAGAAACAAGTTTATAAAACGTGAAATTGATGCCTTAGGTATGCTCCAGATTGCACAATTTCAAGCCCCAAAATGCAAAAGCTTCCTACCGTGGGAGGGGGGACACCCCCTCCCACACCCACCCCCCCCCCCAGGCGCGGATCTACGGGGGGGGGGGGGGGGGGGGGGGTTAGGGAGTTTAAACCCCCTCCCTTGGGCTGCCAAGTGAAAATGTGATGTGCATAGACAAACGACATCATGGGTTTAACCCCCCCCCCCCCCCCCTTGGGCTGCCAAGTGAAAGTGTGATGTGCATAGAAAAACGCCATCATTGTGTCCAGACCCACACAGTATCCGCATCGTCATTGGGTCAAACCCCCCCCCCCTCTTAGCAAAATAGCCCCCCAAAAAATCGCCTCGCCGCTACGCGGCTCGGACTTCGCCGCTTCGAGGCTCGTGGACGATGCTCCGCATCGTCATTGGGTCAAACCCCCCCCCCCCCTCTTAGCAAAATAGCCCCCCAAAAAAAATCGCCTCGCCGCTACGCGGCTCGTGGACGATGCTCCGCATCGTCATTGGGTCAAACCCCCTGATCATCCCCCCAACCATGAGAAGAAATCGACGCCCTTGGTTGATGGGATATGGTTACCGCCGGATGCCGCGAGTATACCCACACTGCTCAACTTGCCCAAAGTTATCTACGTTCATAATGAAATTCTTCCTCAATTATTATAGACAAACGAAGAGGGAATGAGGGATAGGACTGTTTCCGCTACTACCCTATTTATTTCTGGATATTAGATATAGAAGTGCATCATATTAAAGTTGATTTCTATTGTTGGTTCACGCTGTTTCCCTTATGTCCCAATATCCACATCCGAATGGACCCTGGACGCCAAAACGATTCGCAGGAGGAATAGACCGTTGTCCAAGTTATTCATTTATGTGTTTATTTATTTATGTATTAATTTACTTATTCATTTGCTTCTTTATTTGCTTCCAAAATTTATTTATTTAATTTAGTTTGTGTTTAATCTATGAATGTATTATTTTACTAAAATTCAGTCTTCCTTAAAATCACGAGATAGTCCCTATACAGAGCGGCGCGAAGGCCTGCAAACCATTGCTTTAATCAGGGCTTTCATTGTATAACCGGATGTCACGATACAAGGAGGCCAACCCCGTCCCCCCGCCCCTGGCCGGCTTATGTTTGGTAGGATGTGGGGTATAGATTGCACTGATTGGGTGTCTTGGTCAGCTTAATGAAATCATCACACCGGTTCCGGTCTCTGTCGGCATCGCCTTGGTTCATCTTTCAAGCATTGTGTAATCAATGTTTATCAAAACAGAAATAACACGCAATTTTACGTATTTCTATGTTCTATATAATTATACCAGTATGTTCCAGTCATATAATGTGGTAACAGTTTGCTAAACCAAACAAGCCTATACCGACTAATTGTTAAAGGGACTTGGTAACATTGTCCAAATCCTCATAATAAAATTTTCATTCTAGCGGTTCCCTCATACATTATTGTATTCGTATTAACAATAAAATCGATTTGCGATTGAGTAAAACAATCTAAATCATCTAGTGTTCGAATATCTAAATGACGGTATAGAAGATCCACCAGAAGGACAATTCAGCATTATTATATCGAACATAATTATCAGGGAAAATTTAAATTGTTGAATTGCCATCGTTCGGAGTTATAATTATTCAATGTGCGAAATGTTTTCTATAGTTCTTTACACACTTTCTTTCCTGTTCTCAATATTCAATTGAATGTGTATAATATACAGTCGAACCTGTGTATAGTGGCAACCCAAGGGAAACATGAATAGTGGCCTCTGTAGACAGGTGACAACTATAGACAGGTTTGAAAACACCGTTTTCCCCCCTGCAGGGATCATTATGTATAGCCACTATATGCAGGTTGGCTTCTCTAGACAGGTGGCCACATAGACAGGTTTGACTGTACATCATCTCTTTCATCCATTTAGAGGCTTTATTGCAATTTGCGCTCTATAAATACCTTTGGAGTTTGGAATTACGAAGTTTTTATTTTGTTATTAACGAGGGAATATTGCTGCTCATCTCTTCTGGTGATTCTGCTCAGGAGCAGGTCCTTATCACCATCACACCTCTCTTCTCATGGCTCTTCTTTTAAAGTCTCCATATGGGCCATTCGTAACAGAATCCAACATCATGATGCGTTTCCTTCCTCTTGATCTCTTTCCTGGTATTCTTCCTTCCAGTACCAGTCTGAGCAAATTGTTATGTCTGATGCTGTGTGCCACCCATTTCCTCTTTCTGTTCTGGATGATTCCAATTAGTTTCCGCTCTTCTCCGACTGTCTCCAACACTCTTTCGTTGTTGATTCTATCTGTCCATTTGATTTTCAGAATGCGTCTCCAGCACCACATCTCAAAGGCTTATCTGTTGATGTCTGATTTCATGATGGTCCATGCTTCAGATGCATAGAGAAGGATGCTCCATACCAGGGACTTCACTAATCTCTTTTTCAGATTGAGATTTATGCTCCGTGTGAAAAGTTCCTTCCTCTTCATGAAAGCATTCTTTGCCATTCCAATTCTAGTTCTGATCTCTTTCGAGCATCTTCCACTTTCGCACAGCACGCTTCCCAGATACTTGAACTCTGTAACCTGTTCTAATATTTGTCCATTAATACTGATTCTCAGGTTGGATGGCAGTTTTCCAATCTTCATCACCTTGGTTTTCTTGATGTTAATCTTCATTCCATATTGTTCGCTGGTGTTATTGAGTTGTGTTACCATTTCTTGTAGTCCTTCTTCAGTGCTTGTTATCATTGCCTGGTCATCTGCATACCGCACAGCTTGAAGAGAGCAGCCACCCACTGTAATGCAGTCTTCTACTGTTTCAAGTGCCTTATTGACCATTTCTTCTACATAGATGTTGAATAGTAGAGGTGAGAGTGGGCATCCTTGTCTCACGCCTCGTCCAATTGTGCCTGGACTTGACTCCTCTCCATTGACTCTGATTGTAACTTCTTGGTTCATGTACAGTTCAGCAATGAGCCTTCGGTCCTTCCAGTCTACTCCAATTTTCTTGAGTATCTCCATAAGCTTCTCCCACATCACACGGTCGAAAGCTTTCTCGAAATCAACAAAACAAACGTATATGTCTTGATTGTGTTCGATATTTCTTTCACTGAGGACCCTCATCATTGCAATGGCTTCTCTGGTACCTTTCCCTCTACGAAAGCCAAACTGATCCTCTCCTAGATATTCTTCTGCTTTTGCTTCTAGCCTACGATGTAATACTTTTAGCATAATTTTTGATGCATGTGATATTAGGCTTATAGTCCTGTGTTCTTCACATTTGTTGGTATTGGCTTTCTTCTCTATAGGAATCAGAATACTTTTCTGAAAATCAGATGGCCACTTTCCTTCATCGTACATTTTCATACAGAGTTCTGTTAGTTTTTCTTTCCCTCCTTCTCCAAGTATTTTGATCAGTTCTGATGGGATGTTGTCAGTTCCTTCAGCCTTGCCCGTTTTCAGCTCTTTCAGCGCAATTTCTATCTCTGCTTTGAGGACTGCAGGGCCAATTTCATCAACATCAAGTGCCAGCTCTTCTTCCAGCAAGATTATATCCGGCTTGTCTTCCTTAGCATAGAGCTGTTCGATGTACTCTACCCATCGTTTCTTGATGTCATCCTGTTCAGTCAGAAGCTCGCCTGTTTCGCTGAGTACCCCTTTCTGTTTTACAGCACCTTTCTTCTGTTGACACAATCTTCTCACGTGTTCATATACCAAATCATGTCGGCCTCTCTGTGCTAGCTCTTCCAGCTCCTTACATTCTTGTTTCCACCACTCATCTCTAGCCGAGTCGGTTACTCTTCTCAGTTCATTATTCAGTCGCCTGTACTCCTTCTTGGCATAATCTGTGTCCACATTTTTCCATTTCCTTCTTTCGTCCATTTTGTCTAGCATTTCCTGAGTGACCCATGGTTTTTTTCCTTTTCTTCTAGATTCCTTGCCAATATTTTGCATTGCACTAGTTTGTATGGCGTTCTTCAGTCTTTCCCATTTTTCTTATACTGTATCAGCCCTGTCTTCATCTGTCTCCTCTATAAGAATATTTTCAACTGCCTCTCGGAACAGCTGGCCTTCTGGCCCTTTAGTCTTTTCCCGATTCCAGCATGGTTTTCGCTTACCAATGCATATTTTCTTGAGTTTAATTTGCACCTTCGCAACTACAAGATTGTGGTCTGTGTTGGCATCTGCACCTGGGTAGGTTCTGGCATCCAGCACACTATTCCGGTATCTCTTTTTGACTAGGATAAAGTCAATCTGGTACCTACGTACATCACCTGGTTGTTTCCATGTGTATCTATGTCTTTTGGTGTGTTCGAACCAGGTGTTTGTGGCAAATAATCCTGTTCTCTGACAGAATTCTGCTAGTTTGTCTCCTCTGTCATTCCTATTTCCAAGTCCGTGAGGGCCAACTACATCTCCATCTCTTCCTTCACCAAGACTCGCATTCCAATCGCCCAAAACAGCTGTGTATGTTTGTCCTTTCTCAGATTTCATAAGATCTTCAATTTCATCGTAGATTTTGTCAACTTCATCGTCAGGGTGGTCTGATGTGGGCATGTAGACCACAATAATAACAATATCAATTGGGTTTCCTTTCAGCCGGACCAATAATAGTCTATCGCTGTGGTAGATTACTTTTGTAACACTGTCTGCTGTATCCTTGTCGAGGAGGAGTGCTACTCCTCTACTGCTTTCTGAACCCCCGCTGCTAATTACGCGTACATCATCGCTCATGCTCATACCAACGTGTATAAATGGGGACCCGGAAAGATTAAAACATGGTTGCTTAGCACTGTGACTGGCTGGAATACTCCCCAGTGAGTGGAAAATGTGCACTTTGAGTGCAGAAATGATTGCAATGTGTATCCCTTGACCGGGGTAATAGTAATGTAATAACCATTATCAATATTAATATGAAGAGGATTTCAGACGAACATGTTTACATCTACTCTTGATAAGGGAAAGCCTGCCTTTAAACCCAGTGTAGGTACGGCAAGCTATTACACTATGTATATCAGCAATGTATACATTACGATGTCTAGGTTAGATGGGGGCAGCCCTGTATAAATATATGGAACAGGTTGAGTGTGTAGCGACAGTATATAGGCCCGTAGCCAGGGGGTGCGTTATGCGTACGCACCCCCTCCCCCCCCCCCCCCCCCCCAATTCAGAAAGGTAAATTTTGTATCAGTCTCGGGTTCCCTTTTTATTGGTCTCGGGTAACAATCGTTCTTGTAATACACAACTAAACCAGTGGTCTCGGTCTCGTTCCGTTTTTATAAATTACGCACCCCCCTTGGAACATCCTGGCGACGGGCCTGCTATACGAATCACATTGTCTAGGTGGGAGGGGGTTAAGCTGTTAACTATAAGGAACATGTGGAGTATGTATCAACACAATACGAAGGACAATATCTAGGTGGAAGGGGGGTGCGTTGGGTGCGTACGCACCCCCCCCCCCCCCCTCCCCCAAATCAGAAAGGTCCTCTTTTTGCCGGTCTCGGGTCCACTTTCTACTGGTCTCGAGTCCACTTTTAAGCAATAGGTCTTGACCATCTAAACCAATGGTATTGGCCCCTCCTGATTACACAACGTAACCACGCATCGTTCAAAATATTACAAAGATTAAGAGGATTATTACCACGATATTGGTATTATGATTGAAGTCACACTTAGTCACTTTAACAAAAATGTATGCATTGAATGGAATGGATTGCTTAAAAAAATTCACAACGGACAAGACGTCTCCGATGTTCACCCAAGGGCGTGGCTGTCCACATAATGTATTCTCGTTGTGCAATACATCATTTCATTACCAGCTTAATATAATACGAATCCCTATAAAAGACGCTAGTGGCATTTTCCAACTAACTCCCCTCAAATTGTCGATTGTTTTTAACAATGAACACGTCGTCGTGATGTAAGTGGGTGACGTAATTGTAATTGAAACCCGATATCTTTATTTCCCCGCAAGGATAATGTTTTCCTCATATTTTTGTTCTCTTAAAACTATGGTAATTGGCGGCCTTTTGACGCCTTCGAACTTGCGTTGAATTAATGTTGACCGCTATACGAACCCGCCATTACCCTGTAATTAACCTCTGATTGTTTCAAGGCCGTACTGGATAGCATGGCGAAAATGTGAGGACACAAAGACGGAGAACAAATTCCCACACGTACACATCCTTTTTATCGTATGCTCCTTTGTTTATAAATTAGAATACACATTGCTATAGATGCAATAATTATGTATAGGTTTTCCCGCTCAATTTCGCGAATGTGTCAATCGAATTGATAATAGGAGCAAACGAATTCGCGCGATTTGCGATCGCCGTACCAAAGCAGCATTCGAATTCGTAAATAGTCGTTCAAAATCACGTAGGAGCAAGTGAATTTGCACAAAGTGCATACCTTTTCATCAATGGTCATTCGAATTCGCGAAAGGCCGTTGACAGTTGGCTGCACATTCGCGAATTCGAATGCCCATAAATGAACTTCTGTTTCTATTCACGAAAGCGTGTGCGTATGCATGAATTCGCATGCACTTATTCGGAATTTGGAAGACCGATACCAACGATTACGCGGCAACGCGCGAATTCGAATGACCCTAAATTAATTCGATTGAAAAAAGTGCAAAATTGAGCGGGAAAACCTATACTATAAAATAAGATTTGTGTACTTTAGACAAATAAAATTATGATTATCCACATTTATTTCCAAGGTGGGGGAGATGTCTAAAGCCTTTCCGGAAAAAGGTTTGGATAATGGTTTGTTATTATCCTTCCACATGTTCAGTATAAGATATGGGCTCCGTTGCAGAAAGTGACCAATCGATTGTAAGTTACAACTAATTGTAAGTCAGATAGGCTAATTATTATGACCAAATGCGCAAATCTGATTGGTCGAAAAGCGCAACATGTAATTTACAATCGATTGTATCTCTTTCTGCATGATTGAGATTGTCTTACAGCGTTCCTAAATGCATAATGATTTAGTAACATTGTTAAAAAACAGAAGAAAATATATAATTAAAACTCTAGAGGTTCTCATATACCTCATTGTATTCGTATTTCCAATGTAAACATTGAACAGGTTTTGTTTTCCGAATTGTCTTTCGTTATAAAGATATTTATGATTCATTTGGTTCGATTTCAAAGTCTCTATGGTAGACGTTCAATTGTGTACATAATAGCTATATCTAATATATAGCTAATATCAATTTGAATTTTCGCTCATTACTCGGTCAGTAGCGATGCCCATTTCCTAAACCATTCGTCAGTTTTTGCACATGCCAACAAAGTAACTAGATTCCGCTATGCATTAGGGACATCTTCATATTATGCAGACAATTCATATAAAAAAACGAGGTTATATTTCACAATGCATCTGCCAATCAATCCAAGAGTTCTGTTATTTATACCCTCTCGCACTTCCTATACATTGATTTTTTACTTTCACTGTTCAGAACGTGATATGAGCATGTCTGAGTTCAACATTCGTGTTGCTTTCAACGTGTTCGAGTTCGTATATAATATATCCTATATAGCTGAAAAGCGTTATATTTCACAATGCATTTCCCAAATACTCCAAGAGGTTTTTATGATGAGATTAACCCCTCCGCACCTTGTTCATCATACTGTTAAAACGATTTTACATCATAATATGACCTCAATACATTCGAGTTTAACATGTTTCGTGGTCTTATGGTCCTTCAGTCTCATGGGAGTGTCGTCTACTGGGATCTAAAACAAATTAATTATCAATTATATTGACCCCAGCCTCTGAGCCTCTATCAGTTATCGCCATCCAGTGAAAACCTGCATAACACGCGTACGATCTCAGTGGTTAAAGGACAAGTTCGTTATGGTACGGAGGGCGCTTTAGAAAATATAATATTTGTAAGATGGCACCGCGCGTCTGTTTTGCGATTTACGCTTTACGATATACGATTTACGAATCAAACAATCTTAAAATGGTATTTGTATTTTACTTTCAGGAAACAAACCTGACAATAACACCGTTTCTTTAACGCTGCGTCTTAATTTAATCAAATATTCATGACGTATACACCATTTCCTTTTCATTCACAGTGCCATGTTTGAAATAGTTTCATCGTAAACATCTTCATGATCGCGATGCGGTAATCATACAAAGGATGCCACGTGTGTCTTTAATGGAATTGTTTTTCCTTTACGCTTGAAAATATTTCTACAAATGAATGAATAATATTAGACCCTTAAAATGTTGATGTAACAAAAAGAATGCATCTAATTTGTAAAACGGTTTAAATGCAATAGCGTATCTGAACATAATGTCTCTTTTCCTTATATCACTTTCATCAGGAAAAAAATAATGATAATTTCCTTCATATATAACTCGTTTGCGTCATTTGTAAGCTTCATCTTGTTTGGGAACGCCCATGTTATATATCCACCGATCGATAATGAAGATATTGAGGTATTATATTTTTATAGACGTCTAATAACTAAACAAAAACAAAACCTAAAACAAATCCAAACGAATCAAAACATAAAACTGTCCAAATTAATTTGATTCGGACTTGTTGACTCAAAACATGTTGTATCAATTACTATTATATCAAAACAGACACCTAAGAAGGTGAGCAGCTATTATTTCTTTACATTACCGAATACACTGAAAGTATTATTCGATTTTCTAAAATAAATCCCTTTCCCACTAAAATACATCTTAACCAGTAGTCGGCATTACAAAGCGGAAATAAAAGTCAAGTATTGAACATAGTTCCTGGCATAAAAACAGTCATCTATTTTGAGTATGTGTATTTCCGACTTAATTAAGAGTGCTTTTAGACGTCTCTTTTTTGGTGATTGCAATCACGATTGGAGTCATTTTTCACTCCAATCACGGTATTTTTGACCGTGTAAACACAAACTAGAATCACGAATCACAAAACTCGAATCGTGGTCCAGAGGTGTTTTCTAATCATGATTCACTCAAATCACAGTGCGAATCGGTAGTGTAAACGGCTTGACCTCCAAAACATGATTTGGGAGGCGGAGCTTACGTGACCTTACATGCACTTCCGTCGATAAACCAGGCGCTCTTCGGTTCGAATGCAGTCATGCAGTGTAGTACTAGTGTTCTCCTTGTTTGATTGACAGGTACGTGTCCAGAAAGGCGATTGTAATCACAGTTTGCGCGAAGTCTTTTTTGTCGTGTAAAAGCAAGGCAACAGAATCATCGTGATTGTAAACATGATTCCAATCATGATTGCAATCACTCGTGTAAAAGGACTCCTAGGCAACTGCAATCGATGCGAGCTTTGTGATTTTTTATATTCTGAGATATTCTGAGGTATAATGTCCATTTCAATTCATTTCCTCTGTCCTTCTGAAGTAGCACCTCATCCCGTCAAAATTCCACCCACACAGAGAAGGCTAAATTAGTCTATCAGGTTATGTAAAGCAGCAATTTTTTTTGCTATAATCTTGGAAACAGTTTTTAATTTGTTCTAAATAAATTACTGATGCGAAAAAGTAATGTTTCCATTTTTTATTTTTGGTCCCAGGGTGCATTTTGGCGATTTTAAAGATAATTAGCTAATTTGCATATTTGTGAAATAAGGTCAGGGGTCATTTTCTATCTAGGAATAGTACAATATTGATAAAAACTATTATTCTAGGGTATTTTGAGGCAAGGATTCCATTTCCGGTGCTCGTTTGTAAGTGCTGTATGGGAAACACTCTGAAATCCAAGATGGCTTCCCCTAATTTGCATATTTATGAATATTATTGATTTTTAGTGGCTACAGCCCCTAATAAGCAATAATTCCGGATTATTATTTGTCAGTTATGTTCTAAGTATGTATTTAAGATATCAAAGATGAGTTGCCATCATGGCAACCTCTAGCAATGCATATTATTTGCATAATTATGTATTTTACCTAATTTGCATATTCCCCCAAATCGAGTATATTAGGAACCCGGCAAGTAAAAAAGACAAGTAATACCACTTTTCCAAGGTTTTAGGGGGCAATGAATCCATTCATGATACTTATTTACCTGTATCCCCTCGGGAACCCACATAAATCCAAGATGGCCGCAATTGTCATTTTAAAGTAAATAATGCTATTTGCTACTTAAATGGCATTTAATTTATAAAAGTATGATTTGCTTACTTTAAGCAAACAACTACATTGTGATTCAAGTATTCTAGTTGCTCATTCCAATAATTAAAAGTCAAAACATTATAATATCAATTTAATATAACCGAAATAATATAGTCGTGTATCATAACATGTGTAATTTAGGGAGCAGTCATCTTGGATTTGAGATGGATGCCATGGTGATACAGGTAAATAAGTATCAAAAATGGATCTGCTGCCCCCCAAAACCTTGGAAAAGTGGTATTATTTGTCTTTTTTACTTACCAGGATCCCAATATACTCGATTTGGTGGAATATTGAAATTAGGTAAAATACATAATTATGCAAATAATATGCATTGCTAGAGGTTGCCACGATGGCAACTCATCTTTGATATATTAAATACATACTTAGAACATAACTGACAAATAATAACCCGGAATTATTGCTTATTAGGGGCTGTAGCCACTGAAAATCAATAATATTCATAAATATGCAAATTAGGGGAAGCCATCTTGGATGTCAAGTGTTTCCCATACAGCACTTACAAACGAGCACCGGAAATGGAATCCTTGCCTCAAAATACCCTAGAATACTAGTTTTATCAATATTGTACTATTCCTAGACAGAAAATGACCCCTGACCTTATTCACAAATATGCAAATTAGCTAATTATCTTTAAAATCGCCAAAATGCACCCTGGGACCAAAAATAAAAAATGGAAACATCACTTTTTCTCATCAGTAATGTATTAAGACCAAATTTTAAAATGTTTCCAAGATTATAGCAAAAAAATTCACAACATTTATTATACTACATTAGGGGATATACTAAATACGATTGTTCAAATTGTGTTGACTACTTACTTGTAATGTATGTTTGGGCAACTTAGCATTGCTCGTAAATATATTTAAACGTTGGTCGGGTGAAAATATGCCTGAGGCCGCCGATAAGGTTGATCGAGGCTAGTGTCCTTAAAATGTTTTCAAAGCCGAGACCAAGTACTTTCAAAATTTCGAGACCGAGACCAAGTACCTCAAAGTTGAGAACCCCTCTCAGTGGGGGGGGGGGGGGGGGGGGGGGGGGGGGGGGGGGGGGGGGTGTCCGTACACATTTTTTGAAGCCGAGACCAAGTACTTAATACATTTTCGAGCCCGAGACTGGATATCTTCGCAAATTTTGGGGCCGAGACCGGTTTTAGTCGGTCGAGACCGGGTTTAAATCGGTCGAGACCGGGTTTTAGGCGGTCGAGAAAAGGGGGGGGGGGGTTTGGGGGGTATCGAACCCTATGGTAGTAGTAGTAGTAGTAGTAGTAGTAGTAGAGTAGTAGTAGTAATAGTAGAAGTAGTAGTAGCAGTAGTATATGTATCATTATATTCCACATACTAAGAATCTTGCTCTACGATTGGTCAAAAGTTAATCACGTGATGAAACATAGTTTCGCCCATCATTGATGGGAGAAGAAAACTTCGTATACTGTGTAGATCCCTTACAAAAAAAATCTATGGTATTCCTATGGTGCAGCTCTATGGTGAATGGTATTTCTATGATGCAGCTCAGTGGTGAATGGTATGTGTATGGTACACCACACAATTGCTGAATGGTGGAGTTCTATGGTCAATGGTATATCATTGATGCCGACCTATGGTGTATGGTATTTCTATGGTGTATTATATGGTAGAAATATTTCTATGATATTTCTGTTGAAGGTATCCCTATTGTGGAAGATATTTCAGTGGTAGCTCTATGGTGGATGATGACTTTATGGTATATTAATGGTGGTTAGTGACTCTATGGTGGCTCTAAAGTGAATGGTATATATATGGTAGCTCTATGGTGACTGTATGGTGTATGGTATTTCTACGGTATGTTATATGGTAGAGGATATTCTATGGTATTTCTGTTGAATGGTATATATCCCTGTGGTGTAAGATATTTTAATGGTAGCTCTATGGTGGATGATGACTTTATGGTATATTAATGGTGTTTAGTGACTCTATGGTGGCTCTATAGTGAATGGTAGATCTATGGTGGCTGTATGGTGTATGGTATTTCTACGGTATGTTATATGGTAGAGGATATTCTATGGTATTTCTGTTGAATGGTATATCCCTGTGGTGTAAGATATTTTAATGGTAGCTCTATGGTGGATGACGACTTTATGGTATATTAATGGTGGTAAGTGATTCAATGGTGGCTCTAAAGTGAATGGTAGATCTATGGTAGCCCTATGGTGGCTGTATGGTGTATGGTATTTCTACGGTATGTTATATGGTAGAGTATATTCTATGGTATTTATGTTGAATGGTATATCCCTGTGGTGTAAGATATTTTAATGGTAGCTGGTAGCTGGTAGTGGATGATGACTTTCCCTGATAGCAGACTGACGTCTTTATGACGTCTTTATGACGTCTTAATTTGGTCGTTAACTGGTAAACACGTCGTATGTCGTGTAAACGATGTGAATACGACGTCATTATGACGTCTTTTAAAGACCATTCTTGACATGATAATTTGTGTCGTAAGAAAGACGTAAAAACGACGTCATTATTACGTCTTTCAAAGACCAATTTTACACTATCTATTTTTGTCATAAGGACGTCGTAAAAATGACGTCTTTTTGATGTCTTTTCAAGAAAATTTTTGCCATTAAGATTTATGTCGTACGCACGACAATATTAAGACGTCATTATGACGTGTTTACAAGACTAGTTTTTGCCATCATTTTTTGTCGTATGAATGACCTCATTACGACGTCATTGTGACGTCTTTTAAAAAACATTTTTTCCAATTATTTTTTGTCGTATAGACGACGTTATTACAACGTGATTATGACGTCTGTCAAAGACATTTAAACAATTATTTTTAGCGTATGGACGACCTTTTTATGACGTCAATCAAAGACTAGTTTTCACATGCTTTGTTTGTCGTATAGGTGACATGATTACGACATCATTATTACGTCTTTCAAATACCATTTTTCACGATTTATTTTGTCATTAGGACGTCTTTATGATGTCTTTTTAAGACGATTTTTGCCATTAAGGTTTATGTCATACGGACGATAGTATTACGACGTCATTATGACGTCTTTACAAGATTAGTTTTGCCATCATTTTTATGTCGTATGAACGACCTCATTACGGCATCATTGTTAAGTCTTTTAAAGACCAGTTTTTGCAATAATTTTTGTCGTATGGAAGACTTTTTTACGACGTCATTATGACGTCATTCAAAGACTAGTTTTCACTAGCTTTGTTTGTCGTATTACGACGTCATTATTACCTCTTTCAAAGACCATTTTGCCATTAAGGTTTATGTCGTGTGGACGACGTTATTACGTGATTATGACGTCTTTCAAAGACTTTTTTGTAATTATTGTTGGCGTATAGACGACCTTTTTTACGACGGCATTATGACGTCTCTTAAATACTAGTTTTCACTAGCTTTGTTTGTCGTATGGGTGACATGATTACGACGTCATTAATACGTCTTAAAAATACAATTTCGCCATGATAATTTGTGTCGTATGGACAACAATATTATGTCATTAAGACTTTTTCAAAAGACTTACTTTTCGGTGCTTCGCTTTTCATTTTTGTCGTATGGACAATTCAAAAGGCAATTAACTAAAGAATAGTTAACTCTATATTTACATATAGACAACATCTTTATATCTGGATATTACAAATCCCAAAGCTAGTTTGTCCAATTAGTTTTTGTTCTATGGATGACGTTATTACAACATCACTATGAAGTCTTTCAAAGACTTATTTTCACTATCTTTTTTGTCGTATATCCATGATTACGACGTATATCCATGATTACGACGTATATCCATGATTACGACGTATATCCATGATTACAACGTCTCTATGACATCTGAAAAAGACCATTTTTGCCATGACAATTTGTGTCGTATGGAAGTTATTCGCTATCATTTCTGTTGTATGTATTACATTATATCTGGTTTTCTTCACATATTATATGTAGGAGTGTTGTGTTTTGTTATGGATGTTGTCTCTTTTGCATTTTCTTTCCTTTTCTTTACAGTTAGGCGTTATACAGTATATTATTTATGTTAGTATCTTTATTTACTATTATATACACTGGATATTTGTTATTTAAAAAAATGTTTGTTTTTGTAGTACGTTCATTTATTGTAAAATTATAATTGTATTGTAAAATCAGAAATGAAACAAACCATATAACCAGAAGAATGAATACATGTTTCCTAGAATGGGTTCTCAGGAGATCGAGCGGCCATCTTTGATCTGAGAAGGTTGCCATGGTGATATATGAAGTAAAGTACATGTATCAGAAATTAATTTGTAGCCCCCAAAACCTAGGAAAAATAGTATGCTACCCATTATTTGAACGTACTGGGTTCACAATAATATAATATTTATGGGATATGCAAATAATTAGTCTAAATTACCTAATTATACGAAGTTCATTACATGCATTGTCCAATGGTTGCAACCAAGCTTAAATATATCTAATACATACATTTATTTAGATCATGACTTGATTTATTCACTCATAAAAAGATTAAAAACAATATTGGTGGGTATATGGTCCCTAAGTGAAGCAGCTGCTTCAAAATAAACACATACAAAATAAAATACAACTAGTAAACAAAAACAAAAAAATGGAGATGGGGTGAAATGGGGGAGAACTGAGATTATACATGTATAAAGGGTGTCTTTGTATAAGTATGTTTGAATGTTATAGCCCGGTCACATATCAACGGATTGCGCAAACGGAGAGCTAAATTTTCCATCCGTTCTGTACGTTTCTTGTCCGTTCCTTGTCCGGTGATGTACGTTGTTCTATGTTTTGTACATGAAGCAATGGAGACGACTTTCATCACCGGATAATTTAATTTTTTAAATTGTCTATTCGTTGGGCATACGTTTCCGATATCCGTTGATATCTGACCGGGCCATTAAGATGAAGCGCTCTGTAAATGGGGTGGTTGGGAATTCCAAAGTGTTAGACCTGCAAAAGAGACTGCTCTTTGTGAGACTACTGTTATTGAAAATAAATATGATAATCATTACTACTACGCAATGAGTGCATGGCAGTCATCTTTGATTTCAGGGTTTTACCATGTGCAAATGAGTACCAAGAATGAATTCCCCACTCAAAGATTCCCTAACATAATTTATTTCATCACATTTGTGCTAGGTAAAAACTTATCTCTGACCTAGTATAACAAATATGCAATTTAGCTGATTATCTGTATAATGCTAATACAACAAATTTTCAATGTTGCCAAGGTAGTAACATTGCTAAATTATCTAAAGAAACCTTTTAGCACATGAGAAAAAACAAACAAATATTGGACTGTCTACAACCTATTATCGGCTACAGGAATAATTCATGATCGATTATAAACGATAGTATCAAAGTGGAAATAACCCAATGATGCCAGGGTGGTAATATTGCTAGATTTCCTAAAGAATCCCTTTAGAACATGAGTAAAAACAAACAATCAAATATTGGACTTATGAACGTCTACAACATATAGGATCGCCTACAGGAATAATTCATGATCGATTATAAACAATCGTATCAAAGTGGAAATAACCCAATGATCCCAAGGTGGTAATATTGCTAAATTTTCTAAAGAAACCTTTTAGAACATGAATAACAAAAGAAAATACAGTAGGACTTATGATTAACGTCTTCAGGTCTAATGGATACAGGATTCATTCATGATCGATTATAAACAATCGCATTAGAGTGCAAAGTAAAATTCCAATTTTTATAACTAGTTACATTGAAAACATTGTTATTATGATCTTATTTTTGCAGATATTAAAACTAATATAAATACCAACCTGTTCTTAATATTTTCAACGTGATTTGCAAGTTAATTATTTAGGCATCAACTCTTTGAAATACTAAACAGTCAATACTAACCATTTAAATCTCACATACTAAGAAGCGGGATATATATACGGAACATATACCACAACTGATTAGTAAGGTGTTAGACGTAGGTTATAGGATAGGTTTAGGATTTAGGAATAGGATAGGAGGATAGGATAGGATTAGGTGTTACATGTTAGAAAAGTGTTGAATTGATAGTTGTTTGTGGAATACACACCAGCCATAGCCATCTCATTTTTTTTCATTATTAATAATGTAAAAATCGCTTCAAAATATGACGATATGGTAGATGAATGGTAGAACAATGATATCACTGTGGTAGATAAATGGTATGTCTATGGTAGATTAATGGTGGTGGACATATGATAACACTGGTAGATTGGTGGTAGCCCTATGGTAGATGAATGGTAGAACAATATCAATATGATAGATGAATGGTATATGAATGGTGGCTCAATGGTAGAATAATGATAGCACTGTGGTAGATGAATGGTGGCTCTATGGTAGACGAATGGTAGAACAATGATATTGAGTGGTGGATGAACGGTGGCTCTATGGTAGATGAATGGTGGAACAATTATATCACTGTGGTAGATGAATGGTAGCCCTATGGTAGACGAATGGTAGAACAATGATATTGAGTGGTGGATGAACGGTGGCTCTATGGTAGATGAATGGTGGAACAATTATATCACTATGGTAGATGAATGGTATATAAGTGGTGGCTCTATGGTAGATGAATGGTAGAATAATGATGGTAGATGAATGGTAGATGAATGGTGGATCAATGATATCACTGTGGTAGATGAATGGTATATGAATGGTATATGAGTGGTGGACGAATGGTGGCTCTATGGTAGATGAATGGTATAACAATGATATCACTGTGGTAGATGAATGGTAGACCTATAGTGGATGAATGGTGGCTCTATGGTAGACGAATGGTAGAACAATGATATTGAGTGGTGGATGAACGGTGGCTCTATGGTAGATGAATGGTGGAACAATTATATCACTGTGGTAGATGAATGGTAGCCCTATGGTAGATGAATGATGGCTCTATGGTATATTAATGGTACAACAGTGATATCACAATGATATCACTGTGGTAGATAAATGATTGATGAATGGTGGGTCTGATGTAAATGAATGGTAGCCCTATGGTAGATGAGTGGTGGAACTATGATAACACTGTGGTAGGTGAATGGTGGATCAATGGTATATGAATCGTAGCTTAATGGTAGACCAATGGTGCCTGTATGGTAGTTGAATGGTAGAATACGTGGGTGTGGCCTAATTTGAATAAATGAATAAATTTGTCCCAAATATTTTAATTAGTTTAATGGTAAATGAATGGTAGATCAGTGGTAGATTTGCTATGGTGTTTGTATGGTCATCAATGGTAGATTTGCTATGGTGTTTGTATGGTGTACCATAGAGTTTTTTTTTGTAAGGGATATCTTGGGCGAAAGTGCGTTGCACTCACTAGATAATTGGTAAAGTACTATCTACACTCCGCGGTTGCATTGAATTTAACGTGGAGTGTGTGGCCACTCAAATTCAGGTACCGGCGCGATAACTCTATGCGCGCGAATTACAAATTTAATTGTATTCGTTGTGCATGCATACGGTATACGGAGATACTAGTACACTGCACTGCACAGTGCACTGTATGTGTATCGTACATGCATTACATACATGCACCGTTTGCTGTTAATTGCTTGTTCTGTTGCTCTACTATGGCGGCCACAGACGTAAGATTTGAGCTCTTTAACGAAGCTGAAATGGACACTTTTTTGCTTGAGAGTGAAAGTAAAAATACAAAGCGACAACTTAAGTTCAGCCTGAAAGTATTCCAAGAATACGCAAGATTATTGCGATGCTGGAAGCATACTTTTTAACGAATTGTCTGACGTGGACTTGAAAGCGCTAGACCAAGTGTTGGGGAGACTCTATTTTCGCGTTTGTTGACTTTTGAACTGTTTTTTTTTTAGTTTACATTTCGCGTTTTAGCTTTTGGAATTACCCTGTTACCGAAATTGGAATAACAAGTCATTGTTGGTAAGTAGATCAAACCTAGTAGTAACAGTTAGACTTAGAAGTTAGACTTAAGCCCGGCGCAGACAGAGCCGACTCGACCCGATCCGACTGGCTTTAATCAGGCTAGAGTTGGGCCTGGTCGGTCGGAGCAGATTTATCGTGTTGAATCGGCCCCAACTGGCATCCGACTGTCTCTCGACTGGCAAAATGTGTGTCGCGAGGCACTGAAAACTGAGCCGATCGGAATGACAACCAGTCGAGTCGGCGCTGTCTGCGCCGGGCATTCTGAGTATGGTAGGTGTACTAGACATCGGCACTGTTTTTAATATCGGCACCCCGCGTAATATTTGTTTTTGCGCGTGTTGTAAAAAATCGCGCATGAGATGATGCGCACTACCCTTAAAAACTGAACTGGTCGAAATTTTGAGGAGAAATAATGCGTTGATCGTCCGCTACGAGTAATACGATAAATAATACCAACATCGCACAAGAAATTTTGAGTTGCGTGCATTGTCAATGAAGGTTGAGGGGGTGCCGGTATTAAAAACACTTCGAACTCGTGAAGCCAAAAAACAACGCGCGCGTTCGAAGGCGATATCTCGAAATATAATTAATATATCGCAAATCTGATCATCGCATCGGAATCTGCACTATTTTCTCAATATGTGAGTACAATTTCAAGAAATTTGAATGATTTTTAAGTCTTAAACTGTCGGAAATGTTTTAGGGTGCCGATGCGGGGGTCACTCAATCATACTTAGAGTAGACAAGGGGTAGGCCTGCTTAGACTACTAGTACAGTAGTAGTACTACTAGACTAGATCTAAGTTCGATGTGAACCAGTCGAGTCGGCTCTGTCTGCGCCGGGCATTAGAGTACTTAGTCTAGACTTAGAGTAGACTAGGGGTAGGCCTGCTTACACTACTACTAGTACAGTTAGTACTACTACAAGTACTAGACTAGATCTAAGTTCGATGTGGAATATAAAGCAAATAATCACCTTTTGGTTTCAGGCGATGGCAAACTATCACTTCCTCGGCGATCTGAATGTATACGCTATCTTTCCTCAGCTTCGCTTCGGAAAGATAGCTACATCCAGCTCGCCTCGGAAGTGATAGATTGTCCCATCGCCTTCACCAACGGTAATTATTTGCTTACTATGACTTTGATGTTTTGCTTACATTACACTCTTGTTAACTAATAACCATGACAACACCGTTTACAATGCAGCCAATTTATCAAGTGGGTGTCTTCTTATTTCAAAGATCTAAATTTGACTGATCACTCTTGGTGGATAATTAAAATTGGTTTCAATTTCCATCTTAAATCTCCTCCTCTCATCCCCCTCCTCTCTCTCCCTATCTTTTGCATTTCAGTCTCTCGTTACACAAACCAGCACTATGATGGTTTGTATTGTTTATTATCAATTATAATGCAGATATTGCGGACAATAAACGAAAACAAGGTCGTTGATGTAATTATCTGCTATTCTAAGCAGCAAACATTATTCGTACTTATACATTCTAATGGAACTTGAGACGGGTCGGTATTTTAAAAACAAATTCGGAAAATGTTTACATAATTACGTTACAATTCAATGAATTAAATGTGTACATTTTGTTTCTATACGTCTGTAAAATACTTGAAAAACAGCTAATGTAGAGATCGGGTGAATCGGTTACCTTTTTTAAATGTCAGCTCGCGTCCGTTTGTAGAGAGGAATTTTATCATAACAACTCACAATAGTGATGAAAAAACGAATGCGTACCTCCATAAAACTATATACCGGTCAATACAGAAGTTTAACTAATTTAACATAATATTACAACAATATTGCACTTATTCTTGTGAAGGTATTGTGAAGCCGACATTTGTAAAGGTATGTCACGGAAAAAGACAACAAAAACGAAGATTATATAATTACATGTGGTCAGTTTAAACGAGGTATGGTTATTTTGATTAGTAATCGCTTACCCACTGTTATTCACGCGCGGGTCACGTAGCTAGCGCGGGTCACATATGGGTCACGCATAGCGCTGTGCCGCTCCGTGGAATTCGTGAGCGAACTTTCTCGACGGCTGAATATACGTTTCATGCACAATTAACCGTTGGACGATGGTTTATTAGATTTAGGTCTATAACTCCACGAATAAGAGATTTCAAGCCCTAATTTTTTCAGGCATGCTATTAAATGACATTTTCTTTCATATAAAACAATAACCTCGCAACTTTTGAAATTTGGCTTGCAAAAGAGGGGCTGTCCCTTTAAGATAGATGTTTGGTTCGCGCATATGCAGATTGACTTTTATGCATAATTTCGGTCGTCCTTGTCTACCGTCATACAAGTGAAAGATCGCCAGTATTGTTCACGAAACGTATGCCTATGAGAATGGGAGAATGATGATAAACAAAGGTCTCGGCTGAGTGATATCTCCGTCATCTTAGCCTATCGTTGTGAAACGAAAACTCTCTAATAATTCAACATGTTATGTATAAATCAATACACACTGGCGAAATGGATCACGTCAAACCCTTAATCGACTAGTTATCTCACGGCAACCCGTCCATGATACGTCCATCCATAATTCCCGGCATGCCCGGTTTTGGTCGTTACTCGATACATAGTCGAAGGGAACCATCGCCCCGATCACCCCCGCTACTATCGATCGACAGGGCGATCAAGCAGATGTTGAGCTAGGGGCTATGTAATTAGTGATAAAGTATCAACGGTGAAAGGCCACAATCTTCTGACAGAGTATATAGCGGTTATCGTGGAGTCGAGTTGTGGTGCAAACCAAGCGAGACTGGATAGTGAGCGGTATGTATCACCTATCATGAAGGTCTTTGCCATTTTCTCCCACCGTTAACGCTTTCAATATGAACAAAATTATGAAGATGCCTTTGGGGTTTTACACGCAAAATACCAATGATTTAGTTAGTGATTTATAGACTGGAGTCGGAGAGGTGATGATAGTTCTTGCATGGAGGTATGAGAATAACCTCATTGGTTCTCTTGTCGTCCGAAGCATATTAAAGGTTTTCACGTTCTAGTTAGATGTCGGTCCGATCCCCGATGCTGCCTGTGAGGTCTTGTTAAACGTTCAGTGGCATTGGCGGGGTTAAGTCCTCGGTTACAGTAATGGCGTGAGCGTCCATAGTATGAAAACCGCCACACTGTGTGAGGTCAGTGTATCAGGAATGGGGTCAACCGGTCAGAGAAGGGCGGCATCTTCTCATCCTCTAATGGGTGTTAAGGACGACCCCTTATAGGGTGAGATGTCCTTTTCAACTCGAGGACTGAAGCCGGTGTAAAATTCGAATTCATTCGTCCGATTATGTGTTTGTTTGTTTGTTTGTTTGTAATAATAATAATAATACTACTTATAATCTACCTCATATATGTATTGATTACTTCTCATTTATTGATCATCTGTATGAAAAGCGGAATAAAAAGAGATGTAACATAAGCGTTATCAAAATTAAAACAAACGTTGGAAAACAATCTATATTATATTCAGGACCTCATTTGTGGAACCAACTACCGATGATTTTAAGGGAAAATAATAGACGGAAAAGCTTTTGCCAAGCACTAAAACAGTATATTTGCAGCGAGTATATTTAAATAAATATACATTTACTTATCTATCTACTTATTTATTATTAGTATTAATATTTCATATATATTATATATCTTTTTAATTTGATACAAATTTAATTTATGTATATAGTGTAAATAAGTAAGTTCAGCTGAAATGTATTTTGTTTTGTGTAATTTATTATTTTCGGGACTAACCTCGATTAGCACTGTGCTATTTTGTAAGCCCTTTTTGTCAATTCTTTCTATTGTATTGGTAATGTCAAGATGTTTCATTAATCTGTACTATAACTATATATATTGTCAATTGTAAATATTGAAATTATTATTATTGACAATAAATCCATTTCATTTCATTTCATTCATTTCATTGTTTTTTTTTTATTTGCTTATTTATTTGTTGTCATTTAGTCAAAGGAACATTGACATTGACATGATTGGATTGATTTGTTACTAAATATAAACCAAAATTTCATTAAATAACACAGGCAATTTTGCGTTTCCGCGCTCATTTAAACAAATACGGTACAAATTATTTGTACAAACTCAAGTGTCACGTTCAATATTCATGAGAGTGCAAGTATACACTTAAGTATTTATTTATTTCTAAAAGCTTGAAACCGCACAATCGTTTAAGTCAAGAAGACAATTAAAAAAAGCCAGCATTGGGAAAGTTATGGAAATTATGTATTTCGGCACGAATTATTATTGTTTAAAAGGTATTGGAGAGGGTTTATGTGGTTAATGTTAAAGGGATAGTTGAGTTCTGGTAAAGAGAGTACAGATTTGGTCAAACTGAATTTTAGTAACCAAAACCTGCACCATTACATCAAAAACCGATAGTTACAACTTCATCATGCTCGAAAGGAATACAAAATTACTACGGTAATGACTAAGTAAAAAGCCTGTTATCATTCAAAAGAGCCGTTAAAACTCAAGAGGGCGCTCTCTAAACCCTCATAGGTTTCAATCATTTAAAATAAATATTGTGCATACATGAAGTTTTGTTGAATTAGTGATTAGATAGAGAGATAAGCAACAACTATTTAAAAGCTATTTTGAATAGATGAAGCATTTAAAAAATTTTTTTAAACGGCTGGTTCAAACTTATCGAATAATTGTGGGGCCCCACAATTATTAAAAATGGTTATGTTTATGGATATTTCAGCCATTTCTGAACCGATTTTGATCAAATAAAGCTTATTCTGTCATTAATATCGTATGCTACACTCAGTTTTTCATTATCTCACAAACAAATTATTTTGTGTAGCGCCCTCTATACCAAAACTCAACTATGCCTTTAAATTTGTTAAATGTCAAATGCTAGAAAATAATCCACGTACAACGAAAAGATTGATCAACACATACACATTGTATCCTCCGCCGTGGGCATGGTAGGTTTCCATGGGAATAATTGTATCGCGCGTACCACCAAAGTTATATCAAATTTTTATGCTAAAAAACATTGGGTAATTGGAGGCGTTTTGTTTCGAACGTTTTTGGTCAGAGATGTAATATTCTTCCACATTGTCGCGAATAAATCCTATGCATGTATTTGTTCATATTTATTATCATGGGACGTAATCTAAAACTTTTATTTAGCTTAATATATTTACAATAATTGTGAATTTGATAAAATCAGCTATGTGGGCCACGCCAGTTGTTTGTGTCTATTTTTGTTATTGACCAGCCAAAATGGAATTGAATTTCATATCACTGTAAAATAAAAACAAAATCCATATTATAGCACAGGTTCAAATCGATCTATTCCGTCTAATTTACACTCGGTAGTATCATACTTTCCATACACATATTAATGCTAATGTTTGTTTTGGTGTACAATTTATGTGTCATTAATCTGTCATTAATCTGTCGACGATTTATTTTTGATTCGAACCTGTGCGTCATAATTGATTAATGAAGATTAATGTTTGTTAAATCACTAACAGCGCTCTTTTAAATTTTACTATACAACATTTCATAAAATGTACCAATTAGATTTTGTCGAAAATTATATTTAATGGCCATGTGGTTGCCGTATAGACTTATGCAATTTCCTATAAATATATTTTGTATGATTCCCTCAAATAATATATTACTTAAACATACCTCCTGACATGTATAGATTCCGGACAACTAAAATAGGCCAATGTTGCAGTTTCCGAATACGTGGTGATAACAGAATACGTATGAGACTCACAATTTGAATGCAGTCCTCGACCTAAAGAGGAAACGTGGTGATTTCCACGTACTTGTGTGGAACAAATCAAAGAAAATAATTTGAATTTCATATTAGCTTTCAAAGTGACACTGAAAATCGAAGACGCGTTGTGTGAATGTTAAGTCCCTAAGACAGTTGAATCGATCCAATCTGAGGAATATATTTGTATGGATTGAAGGAAGCTTTTTTAAATTCTATCATTCTGATTATACCCATTTCTGATCCACCATGCAGGTTTTGAACGTTCTAATAGGAAATTCTTCACATGCATAATGTGTGTGCGTTTGTGTGTGTGTATGTGCGTGTGTTTGTGCGTGTGTGTGTGTGTGTGTGTTTGTGCGTGTGTGTGTGCGTGTGTGTGTGTGTGTGTGTGTGTGTGTGTGTGTGTGTGTGTGTGTGTGTGTATTCGCGCGCGAGTATGCTTTAGTCTACATTGTTTTGCCTTGATCGTACATTTCCAATTATCAATTTTCTTAAATGGCGACAGAACAGTGGTATGCTGTAGATTAACAAGTAGTTCGCCTATTGTTATTGACCCGAAAACATTCGACAAAAGTCCTAAGCATAAACGAATGATACTCTAAAATAAATATGTTCCCGTGTGTCTCAATAGGCTTTATGGTTCGGGAAAACAAAACAAATGATTATGAGAAATTGGTTTAGGTTGTTTGGTGTTGAATCAAAGGTAAAGTGTTATGTGATGTTTTTGTTTGACATGTTATGCTTTTGCGGATATAACGTTATATTTGATTGTATGCAATTTGGTGAAAACGCATTCATACCGAATTCCGTATTCAACAGAAAAATCGCCATGAATATTCATTGCACACATTGGTCTTCTCAATTACAAAAAAAAAGAAGTACTACCGATGAAAATAATGAAAAGAAGTAAATTAAACGTGGTTGTGCTGATGTTGGAGGGGTTTTTACATGTATGTGGCTCTAAGATGGTAGGGTCTCTTTGAAGAGAAAGTCATCCTTATTTGAGTTCCTTCTGACCATGCTGACTGACTTCGTTCCCCAATGTCCAAAATCCGTGTAATTGTGGCAGTTCCTTTTTGTGCGGAAACTGTAACCGGCTCATCTATCATGCCGTGTATCGCACTTTGCTTGTTTTCATCCCAAGACCACAATCTTTCCTCTAGCATAATGTCTAGGTAGACCGAACAATCCAGGGTCTTTATTCGGATGGTTGTTCCACTTACCGCTCCATATGAGTCGGAGTAATACAAGAAACCCATGTATAGAGTCGTTATTTCAGACTTAAGTCGGGGCTAACTGGTTTCGTAGTGCAGCTAAAGCTCAAATTTCCAGTAGCAATCATTAAAGGGATCTAGTAACTTTGTAGACGCACGCAAAAACTGTTTGATGGTTGATAACATGTGTATTTCTGTGATCTGATAATATTCACCGAGTGGTTTGTGAACATGTCATGGTAAATGTTTGCCATTTGAACGAGTAATGAGCGGAAGTGAACAGCGATATTTGCTATTACCGTACTCTGTACACACTGACTGTTTAAAATCTTCCATAAAAAAATCTACGCATCCGAACACTTCAATTATAAATATATTTATAACGAAAGATAATTTTAGAAAACCGAAAGTTGTTCCATGATTCTAATGGTGGTACAAATACAACATTGTATGTGGAAACTGCTAGAAGTAAGTGTTGTAGATTAAGTCGATATTACTTGATCTATTTTAATACTGAACACTGCTGAATCATTGCTTCATGAGAACTGCTGGCGATTTTGAAAACTTAAAGAGGTAGTACAGTTTTGGTAAGGCTGAGCTTTAGTAACCAAAACCTGAACAATAACATTACAAACTAATAGTTATTAACTCCACCATGCTCGAAAGGTATAGCAAATTACAAACGACTAAGTAAAAAGTAATTTATCATTCAAAAAGAGCCATTAAAACACAAGAGGGCTAAAAAAGCGTTGGTTTCAACCATTTTCATACAGAATTATGCATGTGATGTTTTGTTGAAATAATGATTAAATAGAGAGATCATCAACAACTTTTTAAAAACCTCTTTTACATTTTTTTGAAAAAGTGTAAGCATTAAAAAAAAAAAAAAAAAAAAAAAAAAAAAAAAAAAAAAAAAAATCATAAAATAAATCTGGAGCCCAGATTGATTCCGATCGGATATATGTATTGATATTTCAGCACATACAGTGCAGACAATGTACACCAGGACAATTTTTACTTTGATGCATTGCAAACAATCTATAATATAAATTATATCAGAATTGGTGATATACATTTAGCTCAAATTAAATCCATTGAAAGAGCAAGGTTAGGCCTAAAATGATCTCCACAACTTAAACATAATGTTTCATATGCTTTTTTCTTTCTGAGCCAATGTAGCAGGTGATATTGTTGGGAAGACAGATGATGGTGATCAATAAAACATTCTTTGTTGACAAGGCATGGCGGGTGTTTCAAGGTAGACACCATCCACAGGCAAGATCGAGCTCGTGAAGAAACCATGGCAAGTTGATTCCCAAGTTGCACTACACGTCTTGATACACATGAAGCGACGTTACATGCGTTCGCACTAATCATTCTATTGGACCAAATCTGACTCCGCCTCAAGTGTGAACACACCATTTACACTGTCTTGTTTTTCAAGGAATATAATGCATGTTGCATCAATTGTTACATATACCAATGAATATTGCATCCGCGATTTTGAGAATATTATTTATGACCACTTGTGTAAAGATGGGGGGAGGGGGTGAGGTGGTGCTTTAAAGGCCTGCGAACCGCCATACTACAGTTCATATTTTGAATACTGGCCTAAACGTGGACTTCATGAAGCGATCATTCTGGGATGTCTTATCGCTAGTCTAGATACCCATTTCGATATCCAGAGAAACAAACATATTTATGCTACATAAACATATCTTTGATCAGTTCAAATTGTATCCGAACGTACTGTAGCTGACTCGGGGTAAGAAAACAAACTATCAGAATCAGCAAAATGATACTCAAGACAGCGGGTTTGTGCGCATGCATACATTCAATGACACACTCCCAGTGGCGTAGCGAGGGTGAAGGAGACTTCTGGGCCCCTTCTGGGTCCGACCCCTCTTAGGCATTTTTTTTTTTGCTTGCTTGCTTGTAGCCGGTGGTTTGGATGTTTCGGATTTGAATACCAACCAAAAACGCCAAAGCATCCCGGGTCGCTGCCCCTGGACCCCACCCGAGTCGGCCAGCGCATATGCGCTCGCAGTTTGGAGCCCCCTTGCAAATATCCTGGCTGTGCCACTAAATATTCCTGTCTCACACCATTTTGATTATTGAGAGTATACATGAAGCAGGGAGATAATGATACTCCTTTTTTGTTCTCTCAATTCGATTTGAAGACAAATTATATCTCAAAGCAAAACTAAATAAATACACAAAGGACTTCTGTGCGTCTTCTAAAAATATACAAGCTTCTGTACTTAAATGGGTAGTTAAGTTTTGGTAGAGAGGGCGCTGCACATCACAATTTTGTTGTGAGGTAATGAAAAACTGAGTGTCGAATTTGAGAGAACATGCAATTTTAATGGCAGAATAAACTTTATTTGGTCAAAATCTACCCAGAAACGGCTGAAATATCAATACATATATCTGATCTTATAATTATTTGGGGCCCAAATATTAAGATGATTTTTTTCAAAAAATAAAAAAAAATGCTTGCACTTTTTCAAAGCAAGCCAGGGGTAAAAACCCTTTAATTATTGATGGAAACTGGCCAGATATTTGAAAATGTTTTACATGTGTAATTATTGTCGAGTTGTTTACTTCGTATACAGGTCAGCGACATTGTCTGGGGTTCCAATTCGAAATGTATGAATTATGAGTAATTTGACTGGCTCGGGAGTAATCATTTTTTCAGCATTGCAAGGATTATTAGTGATGTCAATATCAGGGGTAGATAATTATAATGGGCCAGTTGGTATAATGAGTGGTCAATTTGCTTCTTCGGTGAAATGCACTTTCTAACTATGCTTCTCAGAAAGGCTTAATGTCCCTGTTTATCTCCATTAATTAAGCAAACTTCCTATGAATGTATCTGTATTCGTTTATATTCGTTTGTAAGTTATTCAAAGAAAATTGTATGATTGATCGTAATTTCTATATTACTGTTTTTGTTTCTGTTTTCATCTCGGTTTACAGCGATCTAGTAACATGGGGATGCCCGGTTGAAGTATTTGGCCGAGTAAAGAGCAAAAATGCAATACGACATTAAATTTTACTTAATTATTGTATTTAATTTGTTCACAGGGCAATTCCACGCCAAATGAGCCAAAAGTGGAAAAATCCAATGAGGATTATTTCTGATTTGTTTATTTTTTCTGGATTATTGTTTCCATAAATCATGATCACATAATGATATCTTTCAGTTTACATGATTAAAAAAAATATTGGGCGTCTCCTGATAGGAGAAAAAGACACCGTATATGAACCTATACACATGGGACTACACAGTGCCTATTTCTAGATTTTCTTTATTTTTTGCATTCCTTTCTAGTATTTTTCTGTTTTAAGGTACCAAATTGGATGATTGAATATCACATTATGTGTTCAGATTAAAAATTCAGTCTTTTGAGAGCCCTAAGTATATTTGTAATGAATAAAAAACTCTGTCCTTCCGTTACCGAACAGTGAAGCAATTAACTTTTTGTAATTAATATACCAATAGACATATTTTTTTCAAATAAGTGTTGTAATACTCTTAGAACATTAGGGAATGGACTATGAGCCAATATAACATGATAGTCCTCTTAACTTCACCGAGATTGGATCATAACTAAAGGACTTGAAAATCCATGTCCATTTTGCCGTCCTTCCGTTACCGGCCTCATTAGTGTTAGAGTTCCAAGTAATATAAAACAAGATAATGAGAGGGAGAAAATAAATAGGAATATAGTTAAAACATGTAACATGAAGCAAAAAATTACAGACTAAAAGGGTAATCCTAAATATTAATTTGTTATCAATTTTCTGAAGTCATGTCTATTTACAGTGTTACCGAACCGAAAGCGATTTTCTCCGTATTTTGTGTTTCACAGCCGGTTATCTATTCCACATTTAAATGGTTGTATATCGGCGCTCAAGCCACCAACAATTATGATTTAAACATCAGATTAAAGCTTGAGACATGGACAACAAGATGGTATACATAACTCAAGCATGATTAATGTCAAGACGTGTCTCAATTTGGGCTAGCCGGTCACAAATACAAACAGCTTGAATTAAGGAATAACGATAACAAACATCAAATGCAAGCAAAGACATTACATTTTAGCCATGAATTTTTCTGGAATGAAACTCACTTACGAACCAACTAATTGTTATATTCTAAGACGTGGCCCTACTTTACTTTTCTCATACTTTATTTGATTCTGCTTAAATATTTTAATACAATTTATTTTTAAATCTAATAATTACGAACGTCAAAAAGGTTGGAAGAAAAACATAATCAGACATAATCAGTACATTACGGTACATTATTATTTCCGGAATGTTTTAATTTGACAACTTTATGATCATAAGAGAAAAAGCATAACGTTGTATGAAAGACTATTGTATTTGCTGAACTGCAGAAACTTCATTGCCGATAGATGGCAGTAGACTGATTTGTAGATGCGACATGTTTTTATTGGAAAAGCGCAGTAATCAACGAAGCTGCCAGGACATACTAAATGTATACCTACATGTACCAGTATGTATGAAAATGCTACAAATGGGCAACAGTATTGAGTAGATATTATTTTCAGTTGGTATTGATAGGTATCATCGGATAGCCTGTTTACTTGTCTCATAATATAACTATTATTTGTTATGATTGTCCAAGTATATATTGAACGGAATTACCCATAACAACGAGCCGTATACAGACTACGTAAACTGTATAGTTTATTAAGATCCGAAACACACCGAAACAAAGTAATTTTCTTACAAACCCTCTATACACATATCAAAATGCACATGGGTATGCACGCAGCACGCACATATATCACGATGTCACACGTTCGCACACACGGAGCTTCATACGCTCCCTTGAAAACATATGAAACTAAAAACAAACAAACAAAACATATACTATACATTGTCAATAAACCATCTCGAACGCACTCACACATTACCCCGGTCATAGGATACAATGCTAGCCCGTACACAAAAATATGTGCACCATCTCCACTCCCATTGGAGCATTCATTCCAAGCGGTTTATATAATTTGATAATATCATTCACATAACGGCTCACTCCTACCGAGTTCCCATTTATACGCCTGGGTAGAGAGTAGCAATTAAGTGAATGTGGTGTGGCAAGATTGGTAGAGAGGTCGCTTTCCAAGCGGGAGATCCCAATTTCGAAACCAGAGTATGCACACTGCAAGACAATTAATCCACATTGCTGCTCTCTACCATTGTCTACCCGGGAATATAAATGGGTACTTGGTCGGGTGTTAATTAACCTTCAGCGCCCTATGGGCAGCTGGGCTAGTATGCTCCCCAGGGAGTTGAGACGGAGCGCAAGATAATAGCGCGGGTTTGACATGTACCTAATGACCAAGGGTAATAATAATGTGCTTAGAAACACTGTATTAAGCGCTATATAAATGTAATTAATTCGTATTATTAGTATTGTCTTGCTGAAGACAAACGAAGTGGGCAAACACAGGGTTCGAACTCGGGTTCTCACGATTGATAAGCGCGCGCCCACAAACACCCATTTAAAATCATGCATAGATATGCTAGAATTTAGTCTAGTTGTATAGCGATATACGCGGGTCCGCCCTCTAGCTTTTAAAATAACTCTATGGGACCATCGATCATCGATCATTGGGTGGGATCATATACATACCAGTATGGACAATCAACGAATATTGACCCAATCATGGTCACCGCTGCATTCATTACCTGTAAACTATTTTCAATGCTATTGTCTCATATCAGGTACAAGGACAATTATTTGCATTTCAAAGGACAATGAGCTCACTAAAGCCCTCTGCAGACAGAGCCGACTCGACCCGATCCGACTGGTTTCAATCAGGATAGAGTTGGGCCCGGTCGGTCGGATCCGATTCATAGTGTTGAATCGGCACCAACTGGCATCCGACTGTCTCTCGACTGGCAAAATGCGTGTCGCGAGGCACTGGAAACTGAGCCGATCCGAATGAAAACCAGTCGAATCGGGTCGAGTCGGCTCTGTCTGCAGAGGGCTTAAGACGTAACTGAGGAATTCCTCCTCATCGCCGAGTGTTTTCCGCTGATGCATGTCTCGTGAGTCATGATTGCTTTAAGTTACTGGTGTCGGGGTCAGCAAATCATAAATGCTACATTTTTTGGGCAAAATGAATATCAAATTGTACCTTCGCAAACTCCCGCACACTTACAACATCTGCCTCACCAGAAAGAAGAGCAGTCAATCTGGATATACAATCATGTCAATATTTGTCTGGAGAAATGTGCGGAAACCATGGATATCAAGTTTTTGACGGGTAGTACATTTTTAGAAATGTGATCATATTTCATTCATTAGCTATGTTTGGTTACGGATATTAATACTAACTGATCATCAATTCATGTTCTTTCATAAAACGTCAATTCAAATTAAGACACGGCCTGTTCAAGTTCTTCGGAAAATGTAAGTTTTATCAAAATTGTTTTTAAAACTTGACTGTCATCAATCTTCACGGCGGTGACGATGATACGATCATTGGCCCGAATTCTCATCAGTGGCTCAACTTCAGCCTGGTCTAAAAAGACAAAGACTACTGGTAGCACTTTGCACCAGTAGACCTATTGTCTCGTAACTATGGTCACCGGAGATATTCTAATGGTTTTCTTTCATTATAAAGTCAATCCCTTGAGAGCTGCTTATAAGCATCAGGACAATGGGCCCTTTGAAATTCAGTCATAATAGTATAACAGTTTAACAGGTCATCAGCAGGATGATCCAGGACGCAATTTGGCAGATGCCAGACTTTACTATGACTGAATTTCAAAGGACCCATTGTCCTGATGCTTATAAGATGCTCTCAAGGGATTGACTTGATAATGAGAGGAAACCATTAGAGTATCTCCGGGAACCATAGTTACGAGACAATAGAGTACAGAAGCCATGACGTCATAAAAACACTTTTTCTTATAATTTTAAAATTTGGACTTAATTTTCAGAAAGAGCATAACAAATAATGTCCAAATACTGAAAATAAAAGGTATAGGTTACGTATTGGCTGAGATATGCCCATCTGAATGAATTTTACTTCAATGGGCAATCAGTGTTACAGTGCACTGGTTCATAAATGTATGAACCAGTGCACTATAACACTGATTGCCTATTGACAAAAACATCATTCGGATGGGCATATCTCAGCCAATATGAGACCTATTCCTATGATTTTCGGTATTTGGACATTACTTGTTATGCTCTTTCTGAAAATGAAGTCCAAATTAGAAAATTCTAAAAATAATGTTTATGACATCATTTATGACATCACACTTCACCACTCTATAGGTCTATATACTGGTGCAAAGTGTTACCAGCAGTCTTTGTCTTTTTATGCCGGGCACAAGTTGAGCCACTGATGAGAATTCGGGCCAATGAGATCAAGCAAGCATTGGTGCCATGGTGATATCTTTGTATTCAACAGGTGAATGAATATGGTAAAAGTCGATGACTGTCCATGCTTGTATGTATATGGTGGGATTCACTCAAACATAACAAAGTTTCATGTGGTTTGTCGCCATCTAACGGGCTAAATACGTGTACGAGTGGCAATAAAATTATTAAAACTTCTAGACCAACAACCTGGTCTAATAGTAGAGCAGATAAGTGTAAAATATCATGGAAATCGTTCAAAGTTTGATACAAGCAACATACTTGGCATCTTGGTATGCAGACTACTTTAGGGACACTTTTTAGAAAAAAACACTTAGCCAAGCAAAAATTCAAGATGTCCGCCATTTTCCAAGATGGCCGCCAAAAAGCTACTTTTTTATATAAAAATGTACTGATTTGGCCAATTTAAATAATCTAGGTGTCGTTTCACATGTTAATTGAAATGCTGAACACGATGGCGATACATACGGACCCATATCATGGCCCTAATCCAAGATGGCCGCCATTTCCCCGGATGGCCCAAAAAAGCTACTTTTTGATATACAAAATTGACTGAGATGGCCGGTTTTGATAATCTTGGTGTTGATTTATATGGGCAACTCCAACGTCACGGACATTACAAACAGACAGTATTTTCATGACTTTCCAATGCCACTACTAATTCATACCTTTACCTAATGTCTAACATTTATCCAATTCTTTACTGAGTAATTCTGCAAAATGTGCGCCGTCACGGACATTACAATTTTTGGACATGACTTTTTGCATCCATATACATCTTTGTAAAAATCTGTGAGTTCCGAGACCTCACAAAGGTGATTTAGGTATTCAATTTTAGCAGTGGCGTAGACAGGTTCCTTCACCTGGGGGGGGGGGGGGGGGATGATTTGCCGTTCACCGGACCAGGCGGGCCGGAAGCAGTTTTGGATTGGGGTGGGCAAAACCTATGGGGGCTCACGATTGTGTATGTGTAGGGGCTCATGCCCAACCACACTCACAGTGCTGCCAACTCTGAGCCAGATGTGAGAGTGAGACATTGCAAGGAGCGAAGTGACTGAGCAGGGGGAGGGTGTGGGAGGGGGGTCCCCCTCCCACGGTAGGGAGATTTTGCATTTTTGGACTTGAAAATATGCAATCTGTTGCTTACCTAGATAGGAATTTCGGGCTTAACATTGACTGTATCTGGGTAAGCGTGTTATGATTTGATCGACCAGAAATTTTAAATATATTTTCACGAAGAAAACAAATAATTGACACACTAAAAATTATGCACCCCAACATAGGGAGCGAAGTGACTGAGCGGGGGGAGGGTGTGGGAGGGGGTGTCCCCCCTCCCACGTTAGGGAGATTTTGCATTTTTAGACTTGAAAATATGCAATCTGTTGCTTACCTAGATAGGATATTTGGGCTTAACATTGACTGTATCTGGGTAAGCGTGTTATGATTTTTAAAAATTTTAAAAATATTTTCACGAAAAAAACAAATAATTGACACACTAATAAAAATGCACCCCAACACAAACAAAAAATATTGTATTTATATTTAGCGTCATACACAGTTCCAACATCACCATATGCCACATTATGTATGATCCAACAACTTAGCCTATTGCCAAGAATGAGTCCCGAGGGGCGAAACTGCTGAGAGCTGGGGCAGAGCCAAATAGGGAGGGTTTGGGAGGGGGTTTCCCCCTCACATGGAGAAGATTTTGCATTAATATATATACTTTTTTATAATTACTTTTTTTACGTTTAATAAAATTAACAAGTCTTAGCTCATACAACTAATGTTTTCTTTCTCACTCATATACAGATACACACACACAAAACAAATCCTTTGCTAAAACCTGGGGGGGGGGGGTTAGGAGGGGTTAGGAGGGGTTAGGAGGGGTTAGGATGCATCCCCCCCACCTCACAAGGTGGGGGGATGACATGTACAGTCATCCCCCCCCTCCCCCCCAGGTTTTAGCAAAGGATATTTTTTTTGTGTGTGAGTGAGAAAGAAAACATTAGTTGTATGAGCTAAGACTTGTTAATTCTATTAAACGTTAAAAAAGTAATTTATAAATCCACTTTCAATTTTCGCTGCGCGCTTCGCGCGCGAACAGATTATTTCAGTTTGTTGTGTAACTTGCGTATGGTCTGGGGCGAGTATTTTTTCTGTATACAAGGCCACGTAGTTCCAGTGTCGGCTGGCATTGCTCTGGCTGCTTGTGTGACGTGCACCAAATTGCACCATTTCAAGTACCGTATATATATTAATGCAAAATCTTCTCCATGGGAGGGGGAAACCCCCTCCCAAACCCTCCCTATTTGGCTCTGCCCCAGCTCTCAGCAGTTTCGCCCCTCGGGACTCATTCTTGGCAATAGGCTAATGTGGCATATGGTGATGTTGGAACTGTGTATGACGCTAAATATAAATACAATATTTTTTGTTTGTGTTGGGGTGCATATTTATTAGTGTGTCAATTATTTGTTTTTTTCGTGAAAATATTTTTACAATTTCTGGTCGATCAAATCATAACACGCTTACCCAGATACAGTCAATGTTAAGCCCGAATTTCCTATCTAGGTAAGCAACAGATTGCATATTTTCAAGTCCAAAAATGCAAAATCTCCCTACCGTGGGAGGGGGGACACCCCCCTCCCACACCCTCCCCCTGCTCAGTCACTTCGCTCCTTGCAATGTCTCACTCTCACATCTGGCTCAGAGTTGGCAGCACTGTGAGTGTGGTTGGGCATGAGCCCCTACACACACAAAATCGTGAGCCCCCATAGGTTTTGCCCACCCCAATCCAAAACTGCTTCAGGCCCGCCTGGTCACGACCATCTTAACATCTAACCCCCCCCCCCCCCCCCTCCCCCACTGAGAGGACTTTCAAGCAATTGTCTTGGTCTCGAAATATTTTGGCAGGTGGTCTCGGCCACGAACAAATTGGTCTTGGTCCGGTGAACGGCAAATCATCCCCCCCAGGTGAAGGAACCTGTCTACGCCACTGTCCGTGTTTATCACATGCAAGTAACTAAATGTTTATAATGTCTTTATTGTGTGTTTTTATACATTTTGTTTTAATGTGGCAAATTAATAAATCAATTCAAATTGAAATATCATGCAGTAGAATTGAAATAATCAAATGTCATACCCATTACAAGAACGGGAAAGCAAATAGATATCAAGGTAAGATTAAACAAATACTATGTATTCGAAACTTGTTTGTATGCGTACTAAACTAGTTGCATGGCGTGTGAACACAATTAATTAATATTTGTCAAAGTGGTGGTAACTGGCGTATTCAGTGGAACGAAAAAAGTGTTTAAAAAAAAAAGGATAAAAAGATAATACACTTGACTGGCTTATGTTGTTTGTCGGTTATTGAAGTACGGCGTTGAGTCTGCTCGCACTCACACTGTTTACAGAAGAGATTCAACTATTTGGTCATGCTATACGTACAGTGCTTTGCCAAGCGTGGCCCTAACCTTAATTGGATAACTAATGCTCTTCCACATTTCCGTAGAGAGTAAATGATGAAATTCATTTAACAATTAGGGTGAATCCGTGTTCAGGGGCGTAGACAACGGGGGGGATGAGGGGGATTCACCCCCACCTCACAAGGTGGGGGGATGACATGTACAATCATCCCCCCAGGTTTTAGCAAAGGATATTTTTTTGTGTGTGAGTGAGAAAGAAAACATTAGTTGTATGAGCTAAGACTTGTTAATTCTATTAAACGTTAAAAAAGTAATTTATAAATCCACTTTCAATTTTCGCTGCGCGCCTCGCGCGCGAACAGATTATTTCAGTTTGTTGTGTAACCTTCGTATGGTCTGGGGCGAGTATTTTTTCTGTATACCAGGCCACGTAGTTCCAGTGTCGGCTGGCATTGCTCTGGCTGCTTGTGTGATGTGCACCAAATTGCACCATTTCAAGTACCGTATATATATTAATGCAAAATCTTCTCCATGGGAGGGGGAAACCCCCTCCCAAACCCTCCCTATTTGGCTCTGCCCCAGCTCTCAGCAGTTTCGCCCCTCGGGACTCATTCTTGGCAATAGCCTAAGTTGTTGGATCATACATAATGTTGCATATGGTGATGTTGGAACTGTGTATGACGCTATATATAAATAGAATATTTTTTGTTTGTGTTGGGGTGCATATTTATTAGTGTGTCAATTATTTGTTTTTTTCGTGAAAATATTTTTACAATTTCTGGTCGATCAAATCATAACACGCTTACCCAGATACAGTCAATGTTAAGCCCGAATTTCCTATCTAGGTAAGCAACAGATTGCATATTTTCAAGTCCAAAAATGCAAAATCTCCCACACCCTCCCCCTGCTCAGTCACTTCGCTCCTTGCAATGTCTCACTCTCACATCTGGCTCAGAGTTGGCAGCACTGTGAGTGTGGTTGGGCATGAGCCCCTACACACACAAAATCGTGAGCCCCCATAGGTTTTGCCCACCCCAATCCAAAACTGCTTCAGGCCCGCCTGGTCACGACCATCTTAACATCTAACCCCCCCCCCCCTCCCCCACTGAGAGGACTTTCAAGCAATTGTCTTGGTCTCGAAATATTTTGGCAGGTGGTCTCGGCCACGAACAAATTGGTCTTGGTCCGGTGAACGTCAAATCATCCCCCCAGGTGAAGGAACCTGTCTACGCCACTGTCCGTGTTTATCACATGCAAGTAACTAAATGTTTATAATGTCTTTATTGTGTGTTTTTATACATTTTGTTTTAATGTGGCAAATTAATAAATCAATTCAAATTGAAATATCATGCAGTAGAATTGAAATAATCAAATTTCATACCATTACAAGAACGGGAAAGCAAATAGATATCAAGGTAAGATTAAACAAATACTATGTATTCGAAACTTGTTTGTATGCGTACTAAACTAGTTGCATGGCGTGTGAACACAATTAATTAATATTTGTCAAAGTGGTGGTAACTGGCGTATTCAGTGGAACGAAAAAAGTGTTTAAAAAAAAAAGGATAAATAGGTAATACACTTGACTGGCTTATGTTGTTTGTCGGTTATTGAAGTACGGCGTTGAGTCTGCTCGCACTCACACTGTTTACAGAAGAGATTCAACTATTTGGTCATGCTATACGTACAGTGCTTTGCCAAGCGTGGCCCTAACCTTAATTGGATAACTAATGCTCTTCCACATTTCCGTAGAGAGTAAATGATGAAATTCATTTAACAATTAGGGTGAATCCGTGTTCAGGGGCGTAGACAACGGGGGGGATGAGGGGGATTCACCCCCACCTCACAAGGTGGGGGGATGACATGTACAATCATCCCCCCCAGGTTTTAGCAAAGGATATTTTTTTTGTGTGTGAGTGAGAAAGAAAACATTAGTTGTATGAGCTAAGACTTGTTAATTCTATTAAACGTTAACAAAGTAATTTATAAATCCACTTTCAATTTTCGCTGCGCGCCTCGCGCGCGAACAGATTATTTAAGTTTGTTGTGTAACCTTCGTATGGTCTTGGGCGAGTATTTTTTCTGTATACCAGGCCACGTAGTTCCAGTGTCGGCTGGCATTGCTCTGGCTGCTTGTGTGACGTGCACCAAATTGCACCATTTCAAGTACCGTATATATATTAATGCAAAATCTTCTCCATGGGAGGGGGAAACCCCCTCCCAAACCCTCCCTATTTGGCTCTGCCCCAGCTCTCAGCAGTTTCGCCCCTCGGGACTCATTCTTGGCAATAGCCTAAGTTGTTGGATCATACATAATGTTGCATATGGTGATGTTGGAACTGTGTATGACGCTATATATAAATAGAATATTTTTTGTTTGTGTTGGGGTGCATATTTATTAGTGTGTCAATTATTTGTTTTTTTCGTGAAAATATTTTTACAATTTCTGGTCGATCAAATCATAACACGCTTACCCAGATACAGTCAATGTTAAGCCCGAATTTCCTATCTAGGTAAGCAACAGATTGCATATTTTCAAGTCCAAAAATGCAAAATCTCCCTACCGTGGGAGGGGGGACACCCCCCTCCCACACCCTCCCCCTGCTCAGTCACTTCGCTCCTTGCAATGTCTCACTCTCACATCTGGCTCAGAGTTGGCAGCACTGTGAGTGTGGTTGGGCATGAGCCCCTACACACACAAAATCGTGAGCCCCCATAGGTTTTGCCCACCCCAATCCAAAACTGCTTCCGGCCCGCCTGGTCACGACCATCTTAACATCTAACCCCCCCCCCCCCCCCCTCCCCCACTGAGAGGACTTTCAAGCAATTGTCTTGGTCTCGAAATATTTTGGCAGGTGGTCTCGGCCACGAACAAATTGGTCTTGGTCCGGTGAACGGCAAATCATCCCCCCCCCAGGTGAAGGGGTTACAGTCCGTTATTCCGAAGGTTCGTTATTCCGAAGGTTCAGTTATTCCGAAGGTTCGTTATTCCGAAGGTTCGTTATTCCGAAGGTTCGTTATTCCGAAGGTTCGTTATTCCGAAGGTTCGTTGATCCGAAAATAAAATCGGGTTCGTTATTCCGATAATTAAATCGGGCTTGTTATAATACTATAGTTTGTGTTTTGTTTATTTAATTTACAGCCTGCATTAAGCATACCCCTCCCCCTCTCCCTCCCTTGGCCAGACCAATCAAACATTTAAGTTTATTTTATCTCTTTATATGAAATTATAGCATTATAACAAACCCAAATTCATTTTCGGATTAACGAACCCGATTTCATTTTAGGAATAGCGAACCTTCGGAATAACGAACCCTCGGAATAACGGACCTTCGGAATAACGAACCTTCGGAATAACGAACCCGATTTCATTTTAGGAATAGCGAACCTTCGGAATAACGAACCTTCGGAATAACGAACCTTCGGAATAACGGACCTTCGGAATAACGAACCTTCGGAATAACGAACCTTCGGAATAATGCAACAAAATAATGTTCGGATTAACGAACCCTATTTCATTTTCGGATTAACGAACACTCAGGTATAGGAAATTTTCGTGTTCGGAATAACGAACCTTCGGAATAACGAACCTTCGGAATAACGAACCGCACCCGGTGAAGGAACCTGTCTACGCCACTGTCCGTGTTTATCACATGCAAGTAACTAAATGTTTATAATGTCTTTATTGTGTGTTTTTATACATTTTGTTTTAATGTGGCAAATTAATAAATCAATTCAAATTGAAATATCATGCAGTAGAATTGAAATAATCAAATTTCATACCCATTACAAGAACGGGAAAGCAAATAGATATCAAGGTAAGATTAAACAAATACTATGTATTCGAAACTTGTTTGTATGCGTACTAAACTAGTTGCATGGCGTGTGAACACAATTAATTAATATTTGTCAAAGTGGTGGTAACTGGCGTATTCAGTGGAACGAAAAAAGTGTTTAAAAAAAAAAAGGATAAAAAGATAATACACTTGACTGGCTTATGTTGTTTGTCGGTTATTGAAGTGCGGCGTTGTGTCTGCTCGCACCCACACTGTTTACAGAAGAGATTCAACTCTTTGGTCATGCTATACGTACAGTGCTTTGCCAAGCGTGGCCCTAACCGCGGTAACCATGGGGGTACGGAGATGGAGGAGGGGCCTTGGGGTCTGTAGCCCCCACCCCCACCACCTCCATCCCGAGAGTTTTGAAGATGGCCATATTAGGCCACATATAAAGCATATAAAGCATATACAGCCCCTCAAATGCATGCAAATCTATGTCATATTTAGGACAAATCATATCACAGTTGGGCATGCTCATGGTATGATCTGGCAGAAGCTTGTCACATTCGAACAATAATATAGCATTAGTATAACAAAGAGTTTTCAGCTCATCAAAAAACATTTTAATCAGTACAAAGATTAATAGAATCATCCAACTCAGTCAGTTTTTGAAAAATTTAAAAAATGCTTTTTGGCAACCGTTTTGAAAAATGGCCGCCATGTTGGATTTTCGCCATTATTCATGTCTGTATGTATCATAATCGTGTTTAGCACATATCAGGTTACATATGAGTCCGCATGTATTACCATCGCGTTCAGCATGTCAATAAACATATAAAACGACACCAAGATTATTAAAATCGGCCAACTCAGTCATGTTTTATATCAAAAAGTAGCTATTTGGCGGCCATCTTGGAAAATGGCGGCCATCTTTGATTTTCGCGTGGCTAAGTGTTTTTTTCCTGAAAAGTGTCCCTAAGATAGCCTACATACCAAGTCTCTTGCTTGTATCAAACTTTGAACGATTATTACACTTATCTGCTCTAACCCCTGCAGAACAAAATGTGTCGAATACGAAAAGACAGGTGCTGATGAGCAACACTATCAAGATTTGACGAGGAAAACTGTTGGACGAAGCCACAACAAAATGACACAACTGTTTATCAAAAGCGATGCTATGGACACTGTATTAAGTATTTTAGGGAATTAAGGATATACCTGATGCCTCGGTTGATTATTACAATGATTATTCTCAATCTATGTTTATGAAACCCATTGAAATATATGAGATACTTGAAGTTGTGAAAAACCTTGAATCTAGCAAGAGCCCGGGATATGACAATATTAGAACATGTATAAGTGTTTTAAAGAAATCTATTTTTATATTTGCTAAACCTCTGTGCAATATTTTTGATGTCTTTAGAAAATGATATCTTTCCGAATGCTTTGTAACAGAAAAGGGTTAAACCAAAAAGGGTGATAAATGTATTTTGTCAAACTATAGACCTATATATATTTTATCTACTTTCTCAAAAATCTTTGAAAAACTTGTTTATACTCGATTGATGTCATTTTTAAATTATAAAAGTATTTTGTATGATAAACAATATGGCTTTAGACAACAATATTAACCGAACACAACAAGTAACTACCCCCCTAAACCACAGCTCATAATTTCATAACGAAGAATCGTTTCAAGATCTGGTTTCGCTAAAGTATATATATGGTAGTTAAGAAAACAATTTGTAAAAATGAGAGGTAACTACTAATCCATGCTTAAGTAAGCACACATTTAAGAGAAAATAGTCACTTTTCAAAATTCGCAAAAGTAATATTATTATTGCATTTTTGTTAGTACTGTGAACTTCTAATTGCACTGTATTACAATTGCCCGATGCTTCCGAAAATAAAAGCGCATCTATGGACCCCAAAAACGAGATTCTTTTCACTGATACGAGCCAAGGCCTAATACTGACTAGTCTTTCTAATGTACATTATATCTTAGACATGCAATTTTCATTTTTGTTTTACTTGTACACAAAAGGCCAGGGGCCGTGTGTGCGTGCAGAGATATCGATTTTTACGAACGCGTCTGTCCACTTAATCTACATAAATCTAAATCAAGACACAAAAGACATCCTGTTTCTAGCTCTAGCTCTTCATGTTGCTATTATGTTGCTATTATGCGTTATCCGAAAAGAAAGAAAACACGTTATCTTACAAGCGATCGCATGGAGAGGAAATAAATTCTATAGCTCAATGAAGATCGCGGTTAGAGTTAGCTATACTGAAACACGTACAATCTCTGTTGGCATGCCGCGCACACACGGAATATTTTGCTGCCCCTATGTGTAATGGGCATACTGCCTGTCCCAGCGAAACGCAATTTCTCTAAATTTTGGCTGGTACATCGTACATTCACCTCTGTACGAAATTATGTCAAGTTTGTAAGTAACATTACATAGTTTGTACAGTTACCAATTGCTGTAGAATTTATGATACGTCACAAGTTTTAAATATTTCGATAGCTTATTTTATCAGCTTTCAGCTGATATAACACATTCAGTAACATGTCTGCATTCAAAATATAACTTTTTAGACGATAAAATAGTGTAATGAGTGTGGTATTTTCGGAACCGAATATAGTCGGGCCCCGGGTGTGAGTATGTGGCACGGGGCCCGTATAAACTCGGTTCCAGGAAGAAACGGGTGAATGCATTTAACCACGTGTGTCATCAACAAATTTAAATGGATGGAATTTCAACGAGCATTGTTTCATAAACCATAATGTATGCATTCAGCCCCATGTGCTGTTTCAAAACAATATACAGGCATGCGCAAGTTCTTGTGACTTTTGAAAGTGGGTAATTTTGTCTTTGATCTATGCTCATTCAACCATGAAGTGATGGATATCTCTGATTTTCACACAAAATGTGTATAACTACTGTAAAAATATTGTGGTAAAATTACAGCTTGAGACAATTATCAGTTATGAAATTATAAGCATTTGTTTAGGGGGTAGTTACTTTTTATGTTTGGTTTAGTTCATATATGGCCCTTTTAGATTATACAAACACAATTTCTAAATCATTTGAGAATGAGAAAATACTTATTGGTCTTTTTCTAGACTTGACCAAGGCGTTCGATTGTATAAAACATGATATATTAATAAGTAAATTGTAATGTTATGGTAAACGTGGCACAGTTTTAAAATGGTTTCATAGTTATTTATACAATAGGGTGAAATATGTTTCTGTAAATTATGTGTCTTCTGAAATCAAACAAATTCCTGTGGATGTTCCTCAGGGATCGGTCTTGGGACCACTGTTGTTTTTAATTATATAGCAAAATTCAGCCCCAAAATATGAAGGGTTTACTCTGGTCGCCATTGTCTATTGTGCACACATTGGACGCCTTCCCTGTTACAAAGGGATATATTTGCCGCTATTATGTTATTCCTTTCAACTCAAAATCATAATGATTTTGTTTGGTTAGTCTACTCCCATTTGCACCAAGTCATTATTTTAGCATATCTATAGTGATGCATGAATTTTGTGACATTCCTTCTTTTTTCACTTATATGATTTTTCCTCTGAAATGTACTAAAATTATGAAAAAAAGGTAACAGTTTTGATTATATATTCTCGTTAGTATGTGTAGGTAGCATTGTAAAGCATGTTTGTTTGTATTTAATTGATCCCTTATTTGTTATGAATCCTTACGTTTCAGCTTTGGTTGATTTTCTTTAAATTTCCATCAACGTTTTCAAGAATACATTAATGTACAAAACTATTAACTTATCAACATGAAACTGAAATCAAAAAATTACTATTGAGAAATGACCAAACACCTAGTAGCGTGCAATGAATTATCCTTGAAAGAGAGAATGTTTGTTGTTGCTATTATGTACTTCGGAGAGGCATATGTTCCTCTTGGATACTAGATCAGAGAACTGATACAATTGTTAAAGGAGAATTCCGGACGAGTTAAAACAAAATACAGTATATTGGAAATAAATATAGGGATGTGCTTGAATATTTTCAGGATTTGAATCTCTTTGGTTGATTTCTAAGAGATTTTTCTAATGTCATTAACTCTGAGGAAATAATTAAATTTACTGCACACAATCATGAGACCCTTACGTAGCATCCTCACTTTGCTCAAATTCTTGAGTAGGCTTGAATCCGGTGCCACTGCATTGTGATCACTGCATATGTCATTCATAATAGCCGGTCATGCAGAGCCAGCAAATTCAATAACCACGTTTACAGGACTTTGTGTCTATTCAAATTCCAATGAAAGCCAAACGTGTTAAAATTTCGGGCAGGCAAGTATTTTCAAACCGTTCAACAATGCAGTAATGCTCAAAGGCACGGTTGAGTGGCGCATCGTAGACTAAACTATTCATGATCGAGCATTGTATTGGTCCGATCAAAAGAACACATTCGCTGCAGTGTAAAAACATAGATAGGCGCATAGTGAGGGTCGCACGTCACAAATTGGTGCATTGTGGGATAGAACAAGCTCGCTCGCGAATTTGTGTCATTAGAATTTCCAAGCCAATTATAAGAACCCACAATCATACTTTTTTCATACAAAATTGTGTTTATTGACCTAGAATATCTGTCTTTCAATCATTAGAAGCTTGAAATCGTGTGGAAGTCCACTTTAAAATGCTAGAAAAAATCCTTTATTGAATCCATTCGTAATTCAATGAGTCAATTAATCAATGAACTAGTGAACGAGAGGATGAATGGGTGAATGATCAGTCAACTTAAATTCATCCATCTTAACTTTATCACTGTAACCATTATGTTATACATTATTTAAAACCAACGACCATGTGATTTCGTGTGTGTCCGACAAATGGTACAGTCAGGACCTATTTGTTTAACCCTAACCATGCCGGGTTATTTTGGCTATACTATGGCCGGGGGGGGGGGGGGGGGGGTGGATTATCTACAAGATTGCATTGTTATTTTTTTGAAAATATTTCTAATTTATTATGCAAATTTATGCAGAAATCCCCTTTTTGTCTGTAAATCACTCAATATTGCTTAGAATATGTTAAATTTGTGCATAAATATTATTTTTGACTTAATTAACAAGTTTTGAAAATTAGAAATTGCGACAGGCAAAATTTTGTTTATGTATTTCTTTGTTTTTGTAATTTCTTATGTTTTTATTGTTTTTTTCAATGGAATAAATTATTGACCATTATACAACCATTTTTGCCCAAAATTAAACAATTGTAGTGATTAGAATGAAAAGTATTGAAGGTTTTTTGTATTCTAGGAACAAATTAATTTCCATAGGATTTGTACACAAATCACAAAAATGAGCGATTTTCGAGCCGACATTCACTTACATAATTATGGTCATGTGACTTCGGAACGGTATACGCGGTCGTCGTAAATCTGGTCTTAAAAGTTGCGCAAGACTGCAATGAAAAAACTCATTCCACCCCCCCGGCCTGGTTAGGGTTAAAGGGGACCACCAGGCACAGAACAACACATTATTATATGTTTTGGTACCGTTTTGTGATATCAAATAGATACCCAACATTTTGCAAAGGGTTGTGTAATTCATAAACAAAGCAATTAATTTCCACCACTTACGGAACCACTGCTATTTCCTGGTTCCATACGGGCCAACCATTTGCAAGTGCACCAATGCTATTCACGCGTACGTTTGTAGACAATAGATTCCCGGGCGATTCGTTCGCTCTGCACACACATCGCAATTCACCGCACGCATCGCAGTCTTCGCAATTCAGACCGCATGAACGCATGCTTTAGAATGGTGATGCGTTTCCAATTATATATTTTTTTCTGGAAACATATTTTTGTGAACTTGTTGATGGAATGGAATACTAAAGATGTTACCTTTGTTTAATAAGAATATTATTTTTGGGTGGTGGTACCCTTTAAGGTATGAAGATATTTGTATGCCTCCGTAACGAAGTAGCCGGAGGCATTATGTTTTCGGGTTGTCCGTCCGTCCGTCCGTACGTCCGTCCGTCCGTACGTCCCGTTCTCGTGATCGCGTTATCTCAAGAACCGATTGACGGATTCTCACCAAACTTGCTTCATGTATGTATCCTGGGGTGCCAATGATCTGATTAGATTTTGGGGTCATGAGGTCAAAGGTCAAAGGTCACAGGGCTCATTACATATGCAAAAATAGCTTGTGATCGCATTATCTCAAGAACCGATTGACGGATTCTCACCAAACTTAGTCCAAGTATGTATCTTGAGGCACCAGTGATCTGATTAGATTTTGGGGCCATGAGGTCAAAGTTCACAGGGCTCATATATATGCAGAAATAGAGCTTTGACTTAAGAAGTGATTGATGGATTTGCACCATACTTCCCAGCTAGCCACCTGACGTTGGGCCGATGTCGGAATTTGGTTGCCGGATGTCGGCATATCGCCGTTGGCTCGAGGTTAAAATGTCCGCCAGCCCAACATCGTCACGACGTCATTTTTGTGATATATTGGCCTAACGTCATTTTCCGACAATGGCCCAACATCATCTCATGACATGATGTTGGGCCATTGTCGGAAAATGACCTTATGCCAATATATCACAAAAATGACGTCGTGACGATGTTGGGCTGGCGGACATTTTAACCTCGAGCCAACGGCGATATGCCGACATCCGGCAACCAAATTCCGACATCGGCCCAACGTCAGGTGGCTAGCTGGGTTGGTACATGTATGTATCTTGAGGTGACTAATAACTGGTTAGATTTTGGGGTCATGAGGTCGCAGGTCGCAGGGCACAATATATGCTAAATTAGCTTGTAATTGCAAATATCAAGAACTGAATGTCATATTTCAATCAAACTTGGTACCGGAATGTATCACAGGAAGCCATTGTAGCCATCAGATTTTGGGGTCATAAGGTCAAAGGTCAAGGTCACATGACTCGTTATGCCAAAATACCTTATTAATTGCAATATCTCAAAAACCAGTTGATAAATAACCATTAAAATTGAGTTGAAGAATTAATTCAGTGCATGTTGATTTTTGGGGCTTGATATAAATCGCGCAATGGCGGAGGCATCATTTTCGACTGCGCGCAGTCGAAGATCCATCTAGTTTTAAATAATTTTATTTGGTGTAATATCAAAGAAAATAGCTAGGCTTCCCGATGAATTTTGTTTCAGCTGAATCGAACTTAGATATTTCACGAAATTAAAGACAGACGATGAATTTAGCGAAAATTGTTCCACACTAGAAAAACTAGTTACTCAAACGGGACGCTATATGTTTTCAAATACCAGAGTCTACAAATAAGACATTGGAGAAGCTTTTGGTTTGTTTGGAAAAAATGCATGGTAGTTATGTCCACATTGCTGAAGGATAATATTCACACATACAATGTACAGCTAACCAGAGATGAACAAAAGACATACTTACAACAAAAAGAACATGCTCACAATAATATGCACTGCATGTTTCCATACAATAGCTTTACCATTGCCTTTCTTGTCCTAATCATTGTTGAGCTTATCTGACAAAGCAAGTGCTATGGAAATTAAAAGTTAGAATTGTATTTAAAGGGTACCACCACCCAAAAATAATAATCTTTTTATAGAAAGGTAACATCTTTAGTATTCCATTCCTTCAATAAGTTCACAAAAATATGTTTTCAGAAAAAATATATAATTGGAAAACGCATCACCATTCTCAGCCATGCGGTCATGCGGTCTAAATGCGCAGACTATTATGCGAGCAGAGCCAGCGGCGCTCTATGCAGAGCGAACGAATCATCCGGGATTCTATTGACGTACGCGTGAATTGCATTGGCGCACTCGCAAATGCCTGGCCCATGTGGAACCACAAGATAGCCGTGGTTCCGTAAGTGGTGGAAATTAATTGCTTTGATTATGAATTACACAACCCTTTGCAAAATGTTGGGTATCTATTTGATATCACAAAACGGTACCAAAACATATAATAATGTGTTGTCCTTTGCCTGGTGGTCCCCTTTAAAAATGTGATGCTATTTTGAGTAGGCCCTCACCTTGGGCGAAGTTGAATTCAGCGTATCATTATAAACTGAGTAGCGATTAAAAGATGATATCACAGGGGGAATTTTACTTTGGAGAGGCTTTTTAGAGGTGGGGCATAGCAAACTGAAGAAAATAATTTCTAAAATGATTTAAACAAATATACACAACATATGTAGGTCAAATAGTTAACAAATATTTGATGTGTACACAATACTAATAAGTTAAAGAAAACATGCATTTGAATTTCAGGAACTTTTAACAAGGGTAGCAACACTTGGAGAACATCAAGACTTGATTGTAAGTAGAGAGCTTTCGCAAACGCGACGGGAACGTTAAAGTATAATTTCATTAATTTTGAATTTAGATTCAGCTCATGTTTCCATATTTCATACATAATCCATAACACGAATATTACAAGTAAGTGTTGCAAAACATTGTTATTAAGGAGTTATCATCAATGAAATAGTAGTAATTCTTAAGCCCATTACGGCATCAAAAGTCTCGCCGAAACCAGCTGAAATACTGTGACGTCATAAAATGTGTAAGTTATCATTAGCAGACGATGTCCGATAGATAACGAACACATTTTATAGTGCCTTTTTAACATGACTCTGATCAACATCCTTGTTTATTAAGGAGAATAGTTGTCATTATGTGCTCCTCTGCCTCACTCTTAAAAGCACTTTGCTGTCTTTTTGCTGTATTCAACGCTCCGTCGCGTTGCGAAACGAACTAACAAGCTCGTCCATGTTTTGTTAGCTCTCGCAGCTCGCATGGTTTGTGCAAAACAAAACGTGTGCCAACAAAAAGACTAGTTCGGGTTTGACGTCACATTCTAGAGTGAACAATTCTAAATCCCAGTTTCATAAACATCAATGGCAGCCCTCATACTGTATGCGATGAACGGGATTAGCCTGCACAGCGAGTGACTTGAATGATGCTCATTCCTTGCCCAGAGGGCCAATGTTGGAATTATTTGCATGAAATTCTGTGTTAATGTGTATAGAGAGAAACAGGACACAGTTCCAACATTCTATGGATTACCGAAGATTCACAAGGTTGACGTACCACTCCGACCTATCGTCAGCAGCATCAATAGCGTCACCTACAACATTGCCAAGCTATTGACGTCCATCATCGGACCATTAGTGGGGTTATCCAAACACCATATCCAGAACTCTCAGGACTTCATTGCCAAAGTGAAGAACATCCAGATTGAGGAAAACGAAACCATTGCCTCCTTCGATGTATCAGCGTTGTTCACAAGTGTTCCACCCGATAAGGCAATCGAAGTAGTGGGACAACGCCTAGAGAGTGACACCAACTTTAGAACTCTCTAGAACCAAACTCAGTGTGGACGATATATGTCAGCTCCTAGATCTTTGCCTTTCAACCACATACTTTGTCTGCGATGGATCCTTCTACAGGCAGAAGCATGGATGCGCAATGGGATCACCCATCTCCCCAGTACTAGCGAACTTGTATATGGAACACTTTGAGAACTTGGCACTCACCACATACACCGGTTCCCCTCCTACCCACTGGTACAGATACGTGGATGAAACATGGGTTAAAATCAAATCAACGGAACTCAACAGCTTCTTCAACCACATCAATTCATGCGACCCACACATCAAGTTCACCGTAGAGGAGACCAAAGAACAGCAACTAGTCTTCTTGGACTGTCTAGTAAGAATAGAAGAGGACGGTTATCTACACACCACTGTCTATCGTAAACTTACCCACACGGATCAGTACCCTCTATTTGAATCCCACGATCCTCTCATCCACAAACTTGGAGTAGTGAGGACTCTGTTCCATCGGGCGTCATTCATCCCCTCATCAGAGGAAGCCAAGGAGAATGAACAAAGACACAATAGGGAAGCCCTATACTGTTGCGGCTACAAGGACTGGAGCATCCATAAAGCTCTCCACCCTTGGCATGGAATTACAATACTACGCCCCACAATTATTATGTATGTTGTCTTTAGGCAATACAAAGATTTGGTGTTTTATTCTTGTCGGCTTTAGATACACCCTAATGCCCGATTAAATTGAAATTCAGTAGACTCCTAATATCAGGTCGGAGGAGTGTCATTTAGAGCATTGCGTGTTCCTCTCAGTGGGGTGATCCTTCTGTAGCTTTTTAAGCCCAAATATACATTAGTTGCAACACACATAAGAGAGACTAGTAATATGTTATCATCTTAATATGGAAAATACTGCTGAAAACTGCTTGTCTACTAAAAAATCGCCAATGTGGTAAAATAAGAGTCGTATACAGCCTAGCTTTCGATCCTAGCAGAATCTTCGTCAGGGCACAAATGACAGTTACTACAGAAAAACACAGAATATATACCAACATAAACACATGTATGGAAGGGGGGCTGGAAAGAGGAAAGGAGGCGGAGACACAAAACAATGAAAGCAACTGTGAGTGGGTGAGTGTCAGGACTGCTTGACCAATCAGGTCAAACAGGCATGGGTGGGTCCTTAAGTGGCTGCAGTCAAAGAAAATGTGATGAGAGTGTAAGGCTTAGAGAAGAATAGAGGTAGGGAGGATCAAAGAAATAAATCAAGAAATGGAAAGAGACATGTGAACAAAAGACAGTTGATGAGGTGTGGGGGTGCACACTGGGGCACTGAGAGGGGAGGAACAATAGAGGGGATTATGAGTGTAGGGGATGGGAGCGAGAGGATTAGGACAAAGAAAGTGAAGTGAAGTGTGTTGCAGGATCGGATGAATAGGATAGGCGAGTTCAAAGGAGAGTGGAAAGGATGAGGACCCAGTAGGTGATGATGTGTAGGGAAGCAACATAGACAAATGAATGGGACAGGGAGTGTAAAAGAGATAGTGAACAAAAGGAAGCCTAAATGGGTAGGTAATCAGAGGGAAGGTGTTATCATCTTGACAGCTAAAAGATTGGTGAATAATTACGATAATGGAACAAAGTAACAGTCACTCCTAATGTTTGTTGAAATAGGTAATTAGAGATGAAATGAGACATTGGACAGTGTGAGTTGCTTTCCGATAAATCTTAACGTTCAGGCTACAATCAAGTTTGATCACTATCATGGATTGACTATATAAAAGTGTCAAGGAACACTAACGGCTTATCCTTCCCTTCGTTAGGGAATTAAAAGTGTACTCCTGCACAAATTGTTTCTTGAGTTTCGGATGAGTGTCATCCATATAACAATAACACCACATTTGTGGTTTCGGTGCTTTGTCAATGTCTATTTTTTCAAGTGTTTCATTTACAAATTTCATAGGATGGGAATGAGAGGGAATATTATTGCTGCTTCATGGATTTGTTGGTAAAAGATCCATTGTAGCCAATGTATGTGGACCCTGTATGTGTGCATGTTCTTTCAGGGGTTAGAAACCTGGCTCACGGAGACACCGTGACAAACTGGTCCAGACCTACATGTATCCTATTATATTTCATCTTGTGTAACAGACATGTCACCACGTAGCCAACTCTCGATTAAGCGTAGCATCAGAGAGTGGACACGTGGAAGACAAGAGCTTCATTCATTATAACGTGACTTTACGTACATTACCTACTTTAGTTCCCATAGACAAATCAACACTTGAGGACACAATTATCTAGAGTATATATAGAACCAGCATGTCTGAATTGATATACATGTATATTGTCCAACTCCTGGAAGAATGTCTACGCTGCGCAAACCGATACTTTGACTATACAGTGACACTTTTAGGCGAGCAGATTCATATAGCAGCATGACACTCAACACCAAATTCAAGAAATAATTCGTGCAGGAGTAAATTAATCACTTGAACTCCATTTATCCGGACTTAGCGTTCCCTATCGAGGAGAAGGAGGGCATGTGGGCACTTAAATATGGTAGCTTGGAAGATTTATCTGAGAGAAATTCACACAGTTGGTTCATATATTTTCACCTCCAGTCTCCCCTGTGAACGTTGGAGTGATCAATACTTAGTTCATACCAATCCAAATCATTCAATCCCTTGACCCTCTCCACTTGTGACTAATATAATTGGGCTTCAAAATGGGCCAAAGCCAACTAGATAAACCCACACTTAAAAGGACATATCGTTCTACCCTACATCAAGGGTGCCTCAAAAGCTCTTTGAAGGAATTTGGCATCAAAGTGTATTACAAGCCGTCATTACACTAAATCTTAGCAGCTCATAACGACACGACCGAGAAAAGGAGCATGATGGACAAACTACAAAAGGATGTTTGCAAGGAATCACATAAAGGAGATACGGAGCTGTCTCTCAAAACCATATTCGTGGAACACTGAAGCAAGAATTCAATCAATACAATGATTCACATGATGGCTACCACCTGACAATTTAAAAGCAATCCAGGTAATTCAGTGACATCAACATTAAGTATAACCACTCAAATTAACTGTGTTGCAGTGTGATCTGTAATAAAGAGCTAGAGCTGAATACAGTTCCCAGGGTGGCCACCTTGAAATTTATAATGAATGTCATTTGAAGACAAGATCTATAAAGTCGATCTAGGTCATTAATTGACGCCGACAGTGACGACATAACCTCTGACATTATTATCCAGATGTTATTGTTTCTAAAAATATTAACCCCTTGCTTAAATACAGGAACTGAGTGTGAAAGTACACAATATATGGGAATGTCAACATTTTGAAGCAAAATTTTCAGGTGGTGACCATTTTGAAATTGAAGACTAAATTGCTTCCAACCACTGTGGGTGCATCTGACTTAGGTCGTTCAAATGTACTCCATGTTATTTATTGCGAACACCAGAGTGAATACCCACAGTAACGCGTTCTGTTGCTTTTTTAATCTCGCATATTTGAATCAAATTTATATCGACTTATCATGGCAGCCATATCGATTATCGAACTTCAAGATGGCCCAACCATTTCAAGTTGACCCCGAAAAAGAACTCTCCATCATTGTTAGTTTCTGAAATACATGCACAATAGGTTCCAGATGTCAGCCATCATGAAATTCAAGATGGCGGCCAAAATGGGTCTTGCTTATTTGCTTTCAACCTCATTTTTCTTTCAAAGACAGACAAGTCGTTGGCCACAGCAAAAAGGCATAGCAACTGGAAAGAACTTCGTGCCGTTTTTAGTTTCTGATATAAAGAGTTAAATATGCTAATCCCCATTACAGCCATCTTGAAATTCAAGATGGCTGTCAATTGACGCCTTTGAGGTGGATTCATTTTATTCGTTGGACCCAAATAAGTGGGTATAGCCGCTTAAATCAATGCTTTAGCTACTTAGAAAAATTTTATTTTCACACAATCAACTTACTTGTTTAAGCTTGACGTTTCGAACATTTTCGTTGTTCTTCATCAGAAAATTACTTCTGAGTCTGACCGCTAGATGGCGCGGTCAGACACTGGTCCCACACGTGACTCAGCATGTAGCCCCCCTCGTCTCTGTTCATGTTCTTAGTCTTTCTTATCCACACCGCTTCCTTCACCCATCTGGTAAAGCGGGTTGATTCTCTGTCCAAGACTTTGCTATTGTCCCAATCGATGCTATGGTTATATTGCGCTACATGATCCGTGATTGCTGATTTGTTTGTTTCAGTCAAAGATGATTTCCTTTGTGATCTTGTGAATCTTTTCTCTTTCACTGTTGTTACATCTTTTTTGTCATCAATGCAGAGGAGGACAATACTGGAGAGGAAGATCATATTCACTCAGCTCTGCGAACCTGCGGGTATCCAGATTGGTCTTTCAAACGGGTTAAAGATGCAATGGGGAAATCAAACACAACACAATCCAAGGCAAAGAAGACTTCAAGTGCTTCACAGACAGTCTCGAAACCATTCGCGGTTTTGCCATATGTGAAAGGGGTCAAGGAAACCATTGAAAGGTATATGCGTCAGGCAGGAGTGGCCACGGCATCGAGACCCCACAGGACCCTCAGACAGCTACTAGTACACCCCAAGGACAAGCAGGACATCAATGAAACGACTGACTGTGTGTACAAGATCCCTTGTGCTAATTGCGATAGGGCATATGTAGGAGAGACGGGTAGGAAATTTGGTGTAAGACTCAAAGAACACAAAAAAGATGTAACAACAATGAAAGAGAAAAGATTCACAAGATCACAAAGGAAATCATCTCTGACTGAAACAAACAAATCAGCAATCACGGATCATGTAGTGCAATATAACCATAGCATCGATTGGGACAATAGCACAGTCTTGGACAGAGAATCTACCCGCTTTACCAGATGGGTGAAGGAAGCGGTGTGGATAAGAAAGACTAAGAACATGAACAGAGACGAGGGGGGCTACATGCTGAGTCACGTGTGGGACCAGTGTCTGACCGCGCCATCTAGCGGTCAGACTCAGAAGTAATTTTCTGATGAAGAACAACGAAGATGTTCGAAACGTCAAGCTTAAACAAGTAAGTTGATTGTGTGAAAATAACATTTTTCTAAGTAACAATTTCACAATCAGATGAATCTTATCAAGGATTAATGCTTTAGCTGTTTTAGTTTCTGAGAAAAAGGAGATAAATATGAGGTGCATAATTGCTTCCAACCATCCATTGGTAAAGTGTTACAAGGTGAACACAAACATATAGGCATATCAGTTGAAATGAACTCCGTAATTGCTTTAGTTTCTAAGATGGAGTTAAATATCTATAGGCTTCCCAAAGGGGGCCATCTTGAAATTCAAGATGGCTGCCATTTTAAGTCTTGCTATTTGATTCAGGTGATTCGTTGGCCCCCATTATGTGGGTATAGCCACTGAAAAAAACTCTAGCTGTTTTATTTGCTGAGATATTGATGAAAACAGGTGGCAGATGGCGGCCATTTTTAAATTAAAGATGGCTGCCATTTGAAGTCTTGATATTCGATTCAGGTGATTCGTTGGCCCCCATTATGTGGGTATAGCCACTGAAAATAACTCTCTAGCTGTTTTAGTTGCTGAGATATCGATGAAAACAGGTGCCAGATAGCGGCCATTTTGAAATCCAAGATGGCGGCCAAGAATGGGCCGTGCAAAATTGCTTCCATCAAATTTCTTGAAGAGGAAGGTCTTAACTATTTGTGTGCCAAAATTCATGCTTTTATCCAGAAGTGCACACTTGGTCCCATATGCCCCCACTATACAATGTGCATGAATATTTACGAAGACCAAACACACTATCTTTAGAGAGCACTTACGTCATCATTAGAATAACGCTTTGCTAGTTGGCTTATAATGAGCACCGTAGTTTCATTCTAGTTATTTGTATATCGCAACAGAAACAATGAATTGTTTAAGGACGTTTAAATCTGTTTGCTGTTGGAATTTATTATTCAAACAGGTAAGTGCCAGTACGTTTAGTTTCCAGTAATTATTTCGATATTAACCAGAGATTTTGATCTGTTCCCAGTATATGTTATGGCGTGTTGTATCACCGTGTTCGAGATCCCTTTTCTCTCTAAATATTGAACATAATTAATTCTTTATCATGTTTATACACAAATTAAAATGTGTTGATTTGTGAAAGGATTATTTTGTTCCCCCTTGATGAATAGCAATTCTTGCACATCAACAAGAATGACATACATATATGTACTAATACACTTCAGAATTAGCCATATAACCAAAGACAGATAATCACCTGGAAATTATTATTGTATTAATTATTAATGTATGCAAAACATCTGAATAGACCATATTCGTACCATAGCAATTCAATTAATGGTGACATTCAAAAAATTATCTCTTTTTTTCGACTTTCGACTTTCAATTTATTCCTGTCCTTTATTATTGTCTGTGGACTACCAAAAAAATATGAATAGCTTATAGTAACTAAATTCCAAATTGGAAGAATATGTCTGCTGCGCATCAAATTGAAACATTTTAACAACCAGTGTGCATACAGATGATCAAGATGTTAGAAGATTTGGTAGAAGGAAACTGATTGATCGAAAAATATGAGAGAATTTTTTTCAAATGTTGACCATTCAGAAAGAAACTTATATGAGTTAAAGGATAGTTGTATAATTCCAATTTTCATTTGCAGCCAAATGAAGCAAACAATGTCGTGATTTATATGATAGTTTTAGTAAATTTTTAGAGTGTTCCCCATAGAAATATTTTCATTGAAAAGTAAAAAGTCTTTTGGTATTGATGGAATAAGCTGATTTATTTTGAAATTATGTGGAATTGATATTGTTAAAAGTATAACATGTATTATAAATAAATCAATTAGTCAAGGTGTGGTCCCAAAAAGCTGGAAGATTGCGAAGATAATACCGATTTTTAAAAAAGGCGACAAAGCCAATCCGGATAACTATAGTCTAGACCAATATCATTATTTCCTGCGGTTTCAAAATTATTAGAAAGGGTCATTCAACGTCAACTTGTACGCTTTTTAACAGACAATAATACTTTGACTAAACACCAATCTGGATTTATATCGAAGCATTCAACAAGTACAACCTTAATACAAGTTACGGATGAATGGCTTATGTCTCTTGACAATGGTATGTATACAGGGGTAGTTGCGGTTGACCTACAAAAGGCTTTTGACTTGGTCAATCATGATATTCTTTTAGCCAAGCTTTTTGCTTGTACTGGATTGAAAGGAAAATCTTATGAATGATTCTATAGCTATTTGAATGATAGGCGTATAACAACGTCAATTAATAATACAATGTCAACCGAACTACCTGAGTCACATGGCGTACCACAAGGTTCTATACTGGGACCAATTCTATTTCTCATTTGTATTAATGATATGCCGAATTGCTTTAATAATTGTTCAGTGCATTTATACGCAGATGATACTGTGTTATACTATTCAAATAAAAACCCGCAAATTATTGAAAATGCATTAAAATGTTGAATTACAGAATTTACAAGTATGGATGGATCGTAATAAATTAAAGATAAATTGTACGAAAACAGTATGTATGTTAATAGGAACTAACTGCATGTTACATAAGCACAGTACATTGAATTTGCATATATACGATAAAAAGATTGAACAAGTCCAACATTTGAAATACTTGGGAGTATTTATTGATTCACAATTGAAATGGACTGTACACATTGATTATTTATGTAAAAAGATTAGTAAGATGGTAAGCTTCCTAGGAAGATTAAGTAAATATATCAATGAGTCATGCCTAACAATGTTATATAATGCTGTAATTATCCCTCATTTCGATTATGGGGATGTTGTTTGGTCCTCTGCGACTAAAACACAATTGGATGTCCTACAAAAAATACAAAATAGGGCAGGAAGAATAATTTTAAAGATACATTTATTAGAACATAGATCTGTTCATAAAATACATGATATTCTTAATTGGAAGACATTGCAGATTCGTCAAACTAGACACATTCATTCGTTAATGTTTAAGATTTTACATAATATGGCACATGTGTATTTATTAGAAAAGTTTACTTTTAGAGTAACTAGATATGGATTACGACATAAGGATAAATTGTCTCTCCCAAAACCAAACACAGAGAATTGTAGACGTACTTTCTTTTATCGTGGTAGCACACTGTATAATAACCTACCTGCGAATACCCGTAATCTGAATTCCTTAATTTCATTCAATAAAGAAATTAAAACGATTACATAATAATAGTAGCTTAGGAGATAGTGAGCCAAATAACCTTGTAATTATTCAATATATTTATATTTGTATAATATGTGTATAATTATGTGCAATTATGGAATTATGCAGAATTTGTATGACCCGCTAGTAATAAATGGGGCTCGGGAGGTTGGGTTGGGAGTATGGGATGGGGGACTCAGAGTGACTTAAGGATGGGGGGGGGGGGGGGGGGGGGGGTAGGGGGTAGGGTAATGTAATTGAAAACAGAATGTGTGATTTTTTAAAACTCTGTATGTTTATATATGTATACCATCATTTTAATAGGACCCCGTGGAAGAACAGAACCATCGTGTTGATGGTTCTGAAACGGGCTATCCTCCCGATATAATTTTCTTATAATATGCAACATACTATTTATTATTTTATGACTCTGTAATTTGAATATTGTTAACATCTTTGTATATTGTTTTATGATGAATGTTATGACTTTTGTGGTATTTTTAATTGGATTCGGATATAAAAACAAACAAACAAAAAAGACAAATGACATGTCATGTACAACTTTTAAGAAAACATCCCTAGAGTGTCGAGAAAATATGATAAAATATACATTGAATGAAAGCTAAAGGTAAGAAGTTTCATAATACGATCACCCTATCCTCAAGGTGTGCAATAATCTGTGTGAAAGTTACATGATGAGTCATATCGTAAGACCGTGCAGTTTCTCGTGTTTACCATGTTTGAGCGTGTGTGTACAATTGTGTATAAAGGTCAAGCAATCATGTTGTTTGAATTTGGCGACTACGTGGAAAAAATAGTCACCGGTTGGGGCGATCTGAAGGGGCTGATGCCACATGCATGACATGTTGTTGTAGGCAGCAGTTAGGTCGACCAAGCTGGCGCCATTCTTGTGGCCTCTCTCGAAACTGGTCTATAGGGTTGAACTTGCCTATATACATAACGTATTGTACTGCGACTCCGATAGAAATCTGCTTGCTCATCGGGTGATTGCGGGTCAACGAAGCGTTCCTCCCGAGCATTGATATGGTCCCATCATGAAAGGGCGGAATCTAAAGAGATGATTCTGTAGTTTTGGGGGTTATCTGAGGGTTTGCTTGCTTAAAGGGGACCACCAGGCAAAGAACAACACATACGTATATGTTTTGGTACCGTTTTGTGATAACAAATAGATGCCCAACATTTTGCAAAGGGTTGTGTAAAGCCATAAACAAAGCAATACATTACCAACATTTACGGAACCACTATTATTTCCTGGTTCCGTACGGGCCAAACATTTGAGAGTGCACCACGCGTACGTTTGGAGACAATATAATCCCGGACGATTCGTTCGCTCTGGACAAAGTACCATACAGGTGTTTACACTCGCTCACTTCTGTGATTGAATGACAACACAGCTAAAAGTTGACATTTTCATGTACTGATGTATGCAATAATCGAACGCCCCAATACTTGTTTACATAATATATTGAAGGGGGGGGGGGGTTCGGGGGGGGGGGGGGTTCGGGGGGGGGGGGGGGTTAGGGTTAGGGCCTGTTTTGGGAAATCAACCCCCCCTTACACAATTTGAGCGGTCACCAATTAGTGATCTCGGTCTCGGCCTTTTTTGACAGGCTTCGAAAACTCTTCACCAACACCCCTCCCCCCTCCCCCCCTCGAAACATTCTACATCCCCCTTCAAATAAACCTCAACGACACCCCACTCGAATAATCCTCACCGACACCCCCCCCCCCCCCCCCCCCCGTGAAAAAAAAATGGGTACGCCACTGCACCCATCCCTAAAACCATAGACGTACTAGAGATGGACAATCAACGAATATTGTCCCATTGATCCTATCATGGTCACCGCTGCATTCATCACCAGGAGCTATTTTAAGTGCTATTGTCTCATATCTGGTGCAAGGACAAGTATTTTCATTCCACCAGACAATGAGCTCACTAAGACGTGACTGAGGAATTCCGCCTCATCGCCGAGTGTTTTACGCTGATTCATGTCTCGTTGAGTCGTAATTGCTTTAGGTTACTGGTGTCGGGGTCAGCAAATCATTAATGCTACATTTTTGGGGCAAAAGGAATATAAAATTGTGCCTTTGCAAACTCCTGCACACTTACAACACCCGATTCACCAGAAAGAAGAGTAGTCAATCTTTATATACATGTCAATATTTTTCTGGAGAAATGTGCGGAAACCTTGGAAATCAATTTTTTGACGGGCAGTAATTTTGTATAAATGTGATCATATTTCATTTATTAGCTTTGTTTTGTTATGGATATTAATACCAAATGACCATCAACTAATATTCTTTCATATCAAGTTAATTCAAAGACACGGCTTGTTCAAGTTCTTCGGAAAATGTAAGTTTTATCAAAATTGTTTTTAAAACTTGACTGTCATCACTCTTCACGGCGGTGACGATGATAAGATCAATGGGATTAAGCAAGAATTGGTGCCATGGTGATATCTTTGTATTCAACAGGTGAATGAATACGTTAAAAGCCGATGATTGTCCATGCTAGTATGTCTATGCTAAAACACACCCCTCCACGCCCACCGTCACTCCTCCACCACACACCCCACACACGCATAAACACACACACACACACACCCTACATTCACACATACACCCATCCTTAATCCTTCACATACCACGTGTGCACACGCACGCACACACACATACACAAATACACACACTCACACACTATACACAAACCTCACATGACCTATAATGTTGGTGCGTTGGTATATATCCGTATGTCAAGAATGATCATTTTAATCCAAAATGTATGTCATCATGGCTTTGAACAGGACCGTAGGTGTGGCGACAATTTGTGGTGCCAGCTACCAGCACAAATTGTCGCCGTCGCCTCCACAAATTGTCGCAAACGACAATTTGTGCAGAAAGCGACAATTTGTGGTGTCAACATTTTGCACAAATTGTCGCCTACGACAATTTGTGGTGCAACACACGCCGTGATTTCATTCCGCCTCTAAAATCAATAGGTGATATTTCCGACACAAATCAGAAGATGGTCTAAAAAAGTGACGCAAATTTATAAAAACAAGATATCCGCGAGCTACATTCATCTTGGTGCAAAGAACTGTCTTTTTCCCCCTTTAAATTTAATGTAATGACTTGAACTTTTGGGGTTGCATTCCGAAAATAGAAAACATCGCGCATACGCTTGCACCGCGCGCGTACTGCGCGCAGTAAGGAAGTAGGTCATTTTTCAGGGGTGAATGTTGTGCATAATCTGCCTCGGGATGGGAGAAAAGGGCACGCGGATGCCAAAACTTGTATGGTAGTCTTCGTACATGCAGACCCATGAACGCATGTTTTAGAATGGTGATGCTTTCTCCAATTATATATTTTTTTTCTGGAAACATATTTGTGTGAACTTGTTGATGGAATGGACTACTAAAGATGTTTCCTTTCATTTATAAGAATATTATTTTTGGGTGGTAGTACCCTTTAAGGGTTGCCTTGCGCCATCTCTTGGGAATAGACTGATGTTAGAGGCATCAAGAATATGCGTAGTAATTTTGGATCGTATTGCAAAAATAACTCCGGAGGGAAGTTATCAGGCCCTTTGGCATTCCTGCTTTGCAGCTGTTTGACACCAATAGAGTGCCCATTTTGGGTGTGAATGATCCTGAAAGAAATACATCCAGTACTGGGGCCTGGCATGATTTAACGAGTATCATTTGTATACATCTTATCTGGAAGTTGTTAGCTGACCCCTGTCAGAACCAGGACACTGTTTAGGTTTAGAACATCTGCCAGTTAAGTGTTTTCAAGGCCAGTGTGCTAGAGTGGGTGAGGTCGTTTCACTGAACTGTCTCGTGTCATCCCTCTCTGCATTTGATGTCAAAGCAGTCAGTCAGAAACCATTTATTTATTTATTTATTTATTTCACATATTTATACAGAGTAACCTGAATTCAGCATAGATATACAAATAAAACAGTAATCAATAATCAATACAAATTAAAATCATACAAGTAAAAGCTGGTCTTCCACAGGGCTCTGTCTTCTGACAAATAACATACCTACATCTAGTTATACTAGTAGAGCAGATAAGTGTAAACTATCACGGAAATCGTTCAAAGTTTGATACAAGTAACATACTTGGTATGCAGACTACCTTAGGGACACTTTTTAGAAAAAAACACTTAGCCAAGCAAAAATCCAAGATGGCGGCCATTTTCCAAGATGGCCGCCAAAGAGCTACTTTTTGATATAAACATTGACTGATTTGGCCAATTTAACTAATCTAGGTGTCGTTTCATATGTTAATTGACATGCTGAACACGATGGTGATACATACGTACCCATATGATGGCCCAAATCTAAGTTGGCTGCCATTTCCCCGGATGGCCCAAAAAAGCTATACTTTTTGATATACAAAATTGACCGAGATGGCCGGTTTTGATAATCTTGGTGTTGATTTATATGTTTCTTGATATGCTAAAAACATAGTGATATATGGACCCATTTGATGGCAAAAATCCAAGATGGCAGCCATTAATTCCAGATGGCCACCAAAATGCTACTTCTTGATATAAAAATTGACTGAGTTCGTCGATTTTAATCATTTTGGTGTCAATTTCGTTGTGTATTGATATGCTTACGCCGATTATGACACATACGGACCCATATGATGGCAAAAATCGACATGGCGGCCATTTTCCAAGATGGCCACCCCAAAACAAATCTTTGATCTAAAAAATTGACGGTTTTACCGATTTTAATAATCTTGGTGTCGAATATTGCTTCTTGGTATGCTGAAAACGATTGTGATACATTTAACGCATGCAATGCCTAAAATCCAAAATGGCCGTCCGTTTATAAGATGACCGTCAAAAACCTACTTTTAATAATATACAAATTGACTGGGTAGATCGATTTTGATATTCCCGGTGTCTTTTGATATATTTCTTGATGTGCTGAAAACATTTGGGTTACACACAGACCTTAACAATGGCGTAGCTAAGGGATATAGGGTTATATAACCCCCAGGGGGGAGGGGCACTCATGTATAATGTAAGACGGGTATGTGCCACTCTCAAGATACCCGATTTTCAAAAATTGCTACTCCATAGACCCCCGGAATGTCTTGGCTAGGTAGTTGAGTAGCGCAAAGTCCAATATTCTTCTTCTAGTCAGCTCCTTGGACCACCATTTGAGGGTTTCTGTAGGCCTTTGGTAGCTCCAAATCCATGTATTTTGTAGTTTTAGTCTGCTCCTTAGACCCTTAACTCCCGTTTCAGGGTTTTGTAGCTCCAAAGACCCTATATTTTGTGCTTGTAGTCAGCTCTTAAGACCCCCACATCAGAGTTCCGTGAGACTCACCCCCGTCAAAAAATGATATAACCCTTCTTTCTGTACTGAATTCATGAAATGTCTTTTGTTCTTGATTTTTGGGACAGGCTGCTCATGTATTGCTATTTCCTAACCCGGAACGATCTCTTTACCTCATCCTGGACCGTCCAAACCCTTGCCCCCCTGAATATATGCCTAATATGTTTATTAAGAGAATAATAAGATTTTAATCAGTAAAAATGTATTGGGAGTTCATGTACAGTTTGCATAAAACAGCAGTTTATACACCAAGATCAATTAACATGTTCAGATTAAACTACCTTTAGAACCCTTCTCAGTTGGCATGGCTTAATACTGGCTACGACATGGACCGCTCTATGTACCAAACAAAACTGTAGAGATTTTTGCAGGTTCCTTATTATTAGCTTTGGGTGATAGGGGTATAATATTACAGTATCACACGTTTACCATATTCGATATGCCACATTGTAAAGATGGACACCGACACTCGTCACACCGCTCCTCCTTTTGACGAAGTCAGCCTTTCTTTTCAGGGAACCATGGTCCCAAATATTACTATTACAAGTAAAGGGCAACATTCTTTATATCCCAAAAGTTTAGAATAATAGATTTCCATAAGATTGATTAAATCTAGCTATTGTCTAGGACGTATGATAAACATAATGTAATTCAGTTTATATTGCATGCTCAATGGCCTCGTCATTTTGACTAGAATCGTCGACAGTCTGGTTTATTGTATCAATTAATAGAGTAGTTATAGCGAAACGTACCTTGCCACTTGGGCAGAACTTGTACAAAAGCCAGATTGAATCAAACAAATTGTAACTGTACATTGAAAGTAACCATTTCAGAAAATTTGGTACAACCCATTAAGGGTGGTGGCCCACATATTGTGGTTTGGGAGTCTTACATTTGAGCAAGAAGATACCAAGTTACATGAAGTGCACAATGGGAAAGAGCAGAAATTCTTCTATATTCAGAGCCCTATATTGTTTCTCTACCTGCTTTCATTTTATTAATGCGTAGATTGCTAGATTTTAGAAAATTCCTTAAATTGGCAACACATTGTCATATTTTCAAAACAGAATTTGGCGTGTAAATTGGCAAATGCGTTGCAATTTTATTTCACATTTGTCTTCAATATTAATAATCAAATATTTTTCCGCCTAATGTTATGTCATTAAAAGGGACAAACACATTAGAGTTGAAATAGTTATCGTCCTTAATTGGATAACTAATGCTCTTCCACATTTCCGTAGAGAGTAAATGATGAAATTCATTTAACAATTAGGATGAATCCGTGTTCATCACATGCAAGTAACTAAATGTTTATAATGTCTTTATTGCGTTTTAATGTGGCAAATTAATAAATCAATTAAAATTGAAATATCATGCAGCAGAATTGAAATAATCAAATTTCATACACATTACAAGAACGGGAAAGCAAATAGATATCAAGGTAAGATTAAACAAATATTATGTATTCCGAAACTTGTTTGTATGCGTACTAAACTAGTTTCATGGCGTGTGAACATAATTAATGAGTATTTGTCAAAGTGGTGGTAACTGGCGTATTCAGTGGAACGAAAAAAGTGTTTAAAAAAAAAGGATAAAAAGATAATACACTTGTCTGGATTATGTTGTTTGTCGGTTATTGTAGTGCGGCGTTGTGTCTGCTCGCACCCACACTGTTTACAGAAGCGTGGCCCTAACCGCGGCAACCATGGCTGTATACGGAGATGGAGGAGGGGCCTTGGGGGCTGTAGCCCCCACCCTCACCCCCTCCATCCCAAGAGTATTGAAGATGACCATATTAGGGCACATATAAAGCATATAAAGCATATAAAGCCCCTCAAATGCATGCAAATCTATGTCATATTTAGGACAAATCGTATCACAGTTGGGCATGCTCATGGTATGATCTGGCAGAAGCTTGTCACATTCGAACAATAATATAGCATTAGTATAACAAATCGCTCATCAAAAAACCTTTTAATCAGTACAAAGCTTAATAGAATCAACCAACTCAGTCAGTTTTTGAAAAATGTAAAAAAATGCTTTTTGGCAACCGTCTTGAAAAATGGCCGCCAAATAGATATCAAGGTAAGATTAAACAAATATTATGTATTCCGAAACTTGTTTGTATGCGTACTAAACTAATTTCATGGCGTGTGAACATAATTAATGAGTATTTGTCAAAGTGGTGGTAACTGGCGTATTCAGTGGAACGAAAAAAGTGTTAAAAAAAAAAGGATAAAAAGATAATACACTTGTCTGGATTATGTTGTTTGTCGGTTATTGTAGTGCGGCGTTGTGTCTGCTCGCACCCACACTGTTTACAGAAGCGTGGCCCTAACCGCGGCAACCATGGCTGTATACGGAGATGGAGGAGGGGCCTTGGGGGCTGTAGCCCCCACCCTCACCCCCTCCATCCCAAGAGTATTGAAGATGACCATATTAGGGCACATATAAAGCATATAAAGCATATAAAGCCCCTCAAATGCATGCAAATCTATGTCATATTTAGGACAAATCGTATCACAGTTGGGCATGCTCATGGTATGATCTGGCAGAAGCTTGTCACATTCGAACAATAATATAGGATTAGTATAACAAATCGCTCATCAAAAAACCTTTTAATCAGTACAAAGCTTAATAGAATCAACCAACTCAGTCATTTTTTAAAAATGTAAAAAAATGCTTTTTGGCAACCGTCTTGAAAAATGGCCGCCAAATAGATATCAAGGTAAGATTAAAAAAATATTATGTATTCCGAAACTTGTTTGTATGCGTACTAAACTAGTTTCATGGCGTGTGAACATAATTAATGAGTATTTGTCAAAGTGGTGGTAACTGGCGTATTCAGTGGAACGAAAAAAGTGTTTAAAAAAAAAGGATAAAAAGATAATACACTTGACTGGATTATGTTGTTTGTCGGTTATTGTAGTGCGGCGTTGTGTATGCTCGCACCCACTCTGTTTACAGTAGTCCGCTGCCCGGACGGCCTTCTAATTAGCATTATTTAATAGTATAGCACAGCTCAGCCGATAGATGGCGTATGTCATACTTAATTAATATTGAGGTCTCAAGACCTGTGATTTTGGGTGAGAATTACGAAAGGAGCGCGCGGTATATGTAGTGAGCTTGTATAGTATGGCATGGTGTGTGGGTGTGTGTTCACAAATCACGTCCTGAATCTGGACTATGTTTACAGAAGCGTGGCCCTAACCGCGGCAACCATGGTGTATACGGAGATGGAGGAGGGGCCTTGGGGGCTGTAGCCCCCACCCTCACCCCCTCCATCCCAAGAGTATTGAAGATGACCATATTAGGGCACATATAAAGCATATAAAGCATATAAAGCCCCTCAAATGCATGCAAATCTATGTCATATTTAGGACAAATCGTATCACAGTTGGGCATGCTCATGGTATGATCTGGCAGAAGCTTGTCACATTCGAACAATAATATAGCATTAGTATAACAAATCGCTCATCAAAAAACCTTTTAATCAGTACAAAGCTTAATAGAATCAACCAACTCAGTCAGTTTTTGAAAAATGTAAAAAAATGCTTTTTGGCAACCGTCTTGAAAAATGGCCGCCATGTTGGATTTTCGCCATTATACATGTCTGTATGTATCATAATCGTCTTTAGCATATCAGGTCACATATGAATCGACATCAAGATAATACAAATCGGCAAACTCAGTCAACTTTTATACAAACAAATTAGCCTTGGCGGTCATCTTGGAAAGTGGCAGCCATCTTAGATTTTCGCTTTTATATTGGTCCGTTTGTATTACAATCGCTCGTAAATATATCAATTAACATTTAAATCGACACCAAGGTTATTAAAATCAGCCAACTAAGTCAATTTGTATATCAAAAAGGAGCTTTTAGCGACCATCTTGAATATATGGCTGCCATCTTGGATTTTGGCCATCAAATTGGTCAGTATATATCACCATCGTTTTTAGCATATCAAGAAACATATAAGTCAACACCAAGAATATCAAAACCGGCCAACTCAGTCAATTTTTATATAAAAAAGTAGCTTTTTGGGGGCCATCTGGGAATATGGCGGCCATCTTGGATTTTGACCATCATATGAGTCCCCATGTATCACCATTGCGTTCAGCATGTCAATAAACATATAAAACGACACCAAGATTATTAAAATCGGCCAACTCAGTCATTTTTTATATCAAAAAGTAGCTATTTGGCGGCCATCTTGGAAAATGGCCGCCATCTTGGATTTTCGCGTGGCTAAGTGTTTTTTCCTGAAAAGTGTCCCTAAGATAGCCTACATACCAAGTCTCTTGCTTGTATCAAACTTTGAACGATTATTACACTTATCTGCTCTACTATACATGACATATAATAGATAAACAAAATTTAATAAGTTAATTTAAAATACATGTTTAAAACACTTAAGTCTGAGTGTATATCATTTAAATACTAAAACAAAACACAATTATGTAAGCTATAAAACACCATGTCCGGTATAATAAATTAATCAATAATAAAAACCATAACAACTAAAACAAACAACAAATCACAAGCGTACATATGGACATACTTTATAGACACATTCTCCCATACAAACGTAATCAAACTCCACTCACATAATCAAGCAACACATGCGTAAAACTCTCATGCAATAAGATGAAACGTACTGATCACTATTTATCATAATGAAGAGTCGCATCTATTCACACAACAGGCAGCATAATGTCCAAATGCACGTGGTTATTAAACAAAAACAAAATTATAATGCGACGCGTAGAAGAGTACAATACAATTATACTTCTACGCATAACTCGCTGACGTAGGCGTATTGGTGTTTCGTTTGAGGGCGTTCTTAAATATAAATAATGAGTTAGCTGTACGGCATTCATCGGATAAGGCATTCCACAATACAATGCCAGCATACACAAATAGTTTCTGATAGAATTGTGTTTTACATAATGGTGTTCTTAATAACTTCTTGTTACTGTTGCGAGTTGTACGTAACGAAACATCATCATTAAAACAAAATTTGTTACATAATACAGTTGGTGCTGTACCACTTACACATTTATACATCATGCATGCAGTTGATTTATTAAACAGTTCTTTAAGAGTGGGCCAAGTAAGACTATCTAAAACATGTGATGGAGTAGCCCAGGTTTTGCCGCTAACTATATAAGCAGCACGTTTATGAAGTGTATTTACTGTCTTATAGTTAATTTCAGAACGCGATGACCAAACAGTCGAGCAATACAATGCGTGAGGTAAAATGAGCCCCCAATAAAGTCTGCCTAATTGTTCTTGTGTAAATAAATGCTTTATTCTTCTTACCATGCCTAACTTTTGTTTCATTATTTTAACTATAGAATCAACATGATATTTAAAACTTAGCGTGTCATCAAGAATTACACCAAGGCATTTATATTGGGTTACCTGTTCCAGCTCTACCCCATTCATATTGACACTTAATATATATTAATGACTTGCCAACCAGTGTTAAAACTGGTAAAGTATATATGTTTGCCGATGATGCAACACTCTTTGTAAGTGGATCATCACTTGAATCTGTCGAGACTCAGTTAAACGATGCTATGAAAGAAGTTTTTGATTGGACAAAACATAATAGATTGGTATTGAATGTTAAAAAAACGAAAGTAATGCTTCTTAGCTCGAGGCAAAGACTATCTACTGTACAGAATAAGAAATTGTAAATAGGAGGGGTCCAAGTACGGAGCCTTGCGGAACCCCGGATGAGGTTTTTCTTGTTTGTGATTTCTTGCCTCCTACTTCAGTAAATTGTTCTCTACAACAAAGATAAGACCTAAACTAATCGAGTGCGTTTTCTGAACAACCACACAGAGCAAGCTTTCTCAACAGAATATCGTGATTGACAGAGTCAAATGCTTTACGCATATCAATGAATGCCAACCCGCAAAATAGACCTTTGTCTACCGCGGCGGCCCAGTCATCGACCATGCACAAAAGAGCGCATTCGCATGAGTGGGCAGGTCGGAGGCCAAATTGCTTTTCGCTTAAGAAATTGGTAGCACATAAAAATGAATAAAGGTCTTTCTGTACACATTTTTCTAATATTTTTGAAATAATTGAGAGCAATGAAATGGGCCGGTAATTTTCAATACAAGATCTTTCTCCTGACTTGAATATTGGTCGAATTTTTGCTAGTCGCCATGATTTGGGAGTAACGCCTGTCCTTAGCGATTGATTACAAATATATACCAAGCTTTCCAAAACATTTGTGGCCGTTTTCATAGCTTTCAATATTTTCACAGAAATATCATCGGCACCTGTTGATTTCTTGACGGATAGATTATCAATTTCATTAATCACAAATTCACTCATCACATGAGGTAATTCAAAGGTTTGGGCGGAGCTTGAACCATTTGAGTCTCCAATTGTTGGGGGACTGTCGTTATTTCTGTCTAAACAAACTTCAATATAATTGTGTGCCTCTTCATTTTCATTTACAGTGGTTTGTAATAATTCAAATACACTATCTACAAAATAATCATTCAATTTTTCAGCAACCATTTCAGGCTCTACAATATCATTACCGTCAAAATGTAGCTTAATGTCAGTCTCTTTAGAACTAGTGCTCGATATTTGTTTCATTACTGACCACAATGCACTAGAGTCTCCAAATCTTTCTTTCAATAGCCCCTGTACGTACTCATGCTTTGACATTCGTATTGTATTCGTTACAGCGTTTCTTATATTCCGATAATCCCTCCATAATCCTGGTAAATCAAACTTTAAGGCTTTCCCGTGAATACAATTTCTCGTATTTATCATTTCAATTATGTCACCCGTAACCCAGGGACATGGCTTCTTTCTCATTCGTTTACATTTGTATGGTGCATATTTATCAATTATACTCATTAATAACTCATACCATTTCTCCCAAGCTTTATCAACATTGAATACATTAGTCACATCGACAAAAGGTAAAGTAACAAGTTCATTTACAAAGTCATCCTCTTTGAAACGTTTAAAATTTCTAAATTGTATAACATTATGTTGGCCCGTGGTATTCATATTATTTCTTTTTACAATTGTAAATATTAAAAAGTGATCACTTATATGAGTTTTGATCACACCTGACTTAATATGCTCGTCTTCACATGTCGTATATATGTGATTAATGAGAGTCCTCGAGTTCTGAGTTACACGTGTAGGAGATAATATAAGTTGCGTTAAAAGAGATCCTTGCATTATAGATAGCAATGTTTGTGAGTACGAATCTAAATTGTCGGAAGAAAAAATACCTTGATGCAGACCCATCACTGGGATTGGCCTACAGGAAATTTGTGTAGTGGGTGTTACATTCCTCTTCCCATGGGAGGGGGGATATCAACGGCAAAACAACATGATATGGCACTCTTGGATGTTGTGATGAGGACTTAAAGGGCAATGAAACCCAAGCAAAATGTTGCTTTCATAGTCTTGAGGAGATTAAGAGGAATAATCTCTGAAAGTTAGAGCATAATCGGGCAAGAAACAAGAAAACTATGGCTCTTTGAAGATGTCCATTTATTCCTATGGGGAACTCAAATTGGCAACGCACTCTGATAAGTGTGTGGACAACTCCCCAATTATATTTTGTACACAAAAGTTCCCATTTTTACAGTTTTCTTCATAGTCACATTTTTTCATTCCCCCACCTCATGATATGTTATGTAATAATTTTATAATAAAAGCATTCTACAAAACATATGTTGAACTCGAACGAAGGGTAAACATAAATTTTGAGAAACTTGAACAAAATTGAAATTTTGTGTACAAAATGTATGGGGAGTTGTCCACAACTTTGCCATAGTGTGTTGCCAATTTGAGTCACTCAACAAAATACATGGCTCTTTTCAAAGAGCCATAGTTTTCTTATTTCTTGACCGATTGTGCTCAAATTTTCAGGAATTATTCATTATATTTAGTGTATTATAGTGCATACAACAATTCGTCTGGATTTCATTGTCCTTTAAGAGGGTTGAGTGAGTATGGTCCAGGTTAGAAGAGGGTTAGAGGTAAAAGGAAGGTGCAATGATGAGGGGAGAGTGTATACGCCCGTTTCCATAAAGTTGCAATGGTGAACTGATCCAAGTATGCGATATGAGTTATGGATACTTGTGTTACTCTGTTATGGTTAAACAGTGAAATAACTGACAATGAAGTCATAATTATTATTATTATTATTATTATTATTATTATTAGGCATTTAGCTACGCTATTCATAGTCAACTATATCACAGCGCTTTCAATAATATGCAATATTATTACAGTTGTAATATTACAGTTGTGATTTAAATCACAACTGTAAAATTTTCCCGATTTGTTCTGACTACATTATATCAGATTTTAGGCTTCAGCATGAAATGGTATAAGGTATACTGTGTAAATGAATGACTGAATATCAATGCAAAAAACACATTAAAACAGGAAAATGTCTGTAAAATTATGCCCCCCCTTTTATTTTTACATGGGTGTTCCCTAGGAAAACAACAAGATATAAAATTACCGTTGTTAAACAACTTGAAGTGTAAAATAACACACAGTTTGTAGTTTAATGACAATTTTATGTATGATTACTCATTAACTGCTTTAGAAATACAGATTTCATCTGTATATCATATTCACAACAAGTTTTGCTGTATTTTTACTACAGCCATATCAATTTTACATAAGATCCGCTGTATTTGTACTTTGCTTCGATCTGCATTTGTTTTGGCTGTACAAATACATTATTTGTTTTGGTTTACAGTGTACGAGGTTAAAGTCTGCAAATGTTATATATTTGGATAAAGAAGTATTCCATCTCCTGGAGAGGAAGCTGTTTGGGATCAAAGGGGCTGTTGACAATTTGCAGAGGCCCAGCCATCACATCACGGAAAGAGTTCAGGAAAATTAAACAATTTTGTCAATGTGGCAGTCCTTTGTCTAACGTATAATCATGATATAATTTTATAATGTATCTGATATGATTATTCATGAAGTGAAACATCCTTATTCCAATATTTTAATTTCGAATTGGATAAAGACACTGCTACAATGTATACTGTTTCACTGTTAGTTACGGAAAAGCATGTTTCGCGTGTGCGGTTATAGAGTAATTAAAGGGAAAGTTGAGTTTTGGTAGAGAGGCCGGGCGCTAGACTACTTAATTGGTTTGTGAGGTAATAAAAAACTGAGTGTAAAATTTGAAAGAGCATAATATTTAAACAATAAAATCATCTTTGTTTGATCAAAATCGGTTCAGAAACGGCTGAAATATCCATAAATATAACAATTTGTAATAAACCCGGGGCCCCGGGTTTATTAGAGAATTTTGAACCAGCCGTTAAAAATTCAAAAAAATGCTTCCTCTTTTCAAAAAAGTTACAAAATAGGTATTTAAATAGTTGTTGGTTATTTCTCTATCTAATCACTATTTCAACAAAGCATCACATGCACAATATTTTATTCAAAATGGTTGAAACCGACGAGTGTTTAGAGAGCGCCCTCTTACGTTTTAACGGCTCTTTTTGAATGATAACATGATCTTTACTTACTAATTTTGTGTTCCTTTCTAGTTATAACTATTAGTTTGTAATGTAATGATGCAGGTTTTGGTTACTAAAATTCAGTTTCACTAAAACTGTACTCTCCTTACCAGAACTCAACTATCCCTTTAAAGAAACACGTTTATAATTATAGGTAAGGTCAAAATAGTAAAATAGTAAAATGCGGCGGTATCGCATTGGCGTTTTACGGTATTCTACACGATGCACGAACGGGGACGTTCTAACACGAATCAGAACGACCTAAGCGATTTTCTCCACGAATGCCAAATCGTTGAGATTCGCCGTAAAAACCGTCAATATGGAACTCGGCCTTTACTAAAGGGGTTCGTGCCTAAAGACTTTAACGCTATTTTGTCATTTTCAGAAGAACGCTTTGCATTGTTTTGTTTAATATGAGCATCGTAGTTTCACGCTAGGGTACAGTTCTGAAATATCCCTTTAACTTATCGCATGATAGAAATCGAATAGAAACTGCTTTACAAAAACCCTCTACCTGTGTTACCATGGTAACAACTGTATTGACGAAAATCGGCTTTTAAAGGGATGGTTCAGTTTTGGTATAGAGGGGCTACAAAAAATATTTGTTTTGTGAGAAAATGAAAAACTGAGTGTCAAATTTGAAAGAACAAACAAGTGTTATGACAGAATAAACTTTATTTGATTAAAATCGGTTCAGAGACGGCTGAAATATCTATAAATATAACCAGTTGTAATAATTGTGGGACCCCACAATATTTCAATAATTTTGAACAAGCCGTTGAAAAAATAATTTCTTACACTTTTCAAAAAATTACGAAAGATGTTTTAATATATTTGTTGATGATCTCTCTATTTAATAATTATTTTAACAAAACATCACATGCACATTTTTGGGTTGAAATAATATTTTAAAGAGCGCCCTCTTGAGTTTGAACGGCTCTTTTTAAAGGATAACAGGCTTTTTACTTAGTCGTTTGTGATTGTTTAAACCTTTCAAGCATGGTGGAGTTATAACTATTGTAATGATTGTAATGTAATGATGCATGTTTGGGTTACTAACATTCACTTTGACACAAAATGTACTCTCTTTACCAAAACTCAATTATCCCTTTAAAGGGGACCACCAAGCAAAGAAAACATATACTGATATGTTTTGGAACCGTTGTGTGATATCAAAGTAGATGTCGAACATTTTGAAAAAGGTTACGGAACCATTAATATTTCATGGTTCCGTGCGCGCCAAACTTTTGTGAATGCGCCAATTCCTTTCACGCGAACTTTTGGAGACAATAGAATCACGGACGATGCGTTCGTCCTACGCAAAATTTGAAATGTTTTTCAGAGTGACCACTGAGAGTGCTAAAAGCCCCACATTGGCATGCCCGGAAGTTTTATTATGCGCTCATTGAAAGTGTATTGATGGCTCCTTGATGGCAACTCCTATCATGGGTGTTAAAATTGTATAAAATGTGAACTTACTCGTAATGTATTTTTAAAGGGCATAGCGAGGAAAAGATTGAGCCTTGCATGAGATGGATCCACGTGATCCTGTATACTATAGAGCCATTGATATAGTCTAGGGCATTGGGCTCCTAAGCAAGGGCGTCAACAACTTCTCAAAAGTGGAGGGGAGACATTGCGAGGAAGCGAAGCGACCGAGCGGGGGAGGGTGTGGGAGGGGGTGTCCCCCTCCCACAGTAGGGAGCTTTTGTATTTTTGGGCGTGAAATTGTGCGATTTGGTGCACACCTGAGACAGAAATTTCACGTAATATGAAGTATATAAGTATGGAACCAAACATACATAATGACAAAGGGAGGGGGACAATCTCCTCCACTTTCAAATGTGGGGGGACATGATATTCCAATTTGATTTGCGTTCAGCGCATATGGACCGAATTGACTGAAAGATATATTTCAGATTATTTTATTTTCTGTGACGGTGTGCTATCTATAGATTAGGGTTTAATAAACTTCGTTTGAGGTGTGCGTTTGAGAAATTACACTGCCCAACACATTTCGAAAGGTGAGTTCCCGCAACCGAAATGAAACTTGCAATATGAGAAACTGTATGCGCGCGAAGCGCGCGGCAAAAAAGAGATTTACAGTCCTCTTCAAACTAAAAAACGGCTATTTTGAAGATTAATTATTGATAAATGTGTCTTTCCCCTCTTTGGCATTATATCACTCGATTTTTTTCTTCCTCATTTTCGGAATTATTGGGGGGGGGGGGGGCCAAATGATATGTTCGCCCCCCAATATTTTCAGGGGGGGGGGGGGGGCGACCGCCCCCCCCCCCCTGCCCCCCAGGATCGACGCCCCTGGAAAATAGATTTTAACTACTATTTGCCCCAATAAGCAGATTAAAGGTCATACACAAATGTTTTGTGTAAACATGTGCCTGGCGCCCAACCTTCTGAATTAATAGCCACTGTCAAATTGACCTTATCCCTCAAGGTCATACGGAAAAATAGATAATATGAAACCTTTACCTCAATATCCTGATGAAAGGTCACAAAACTAGAATGGTGTTTAAAATGTGTCTGGCGCCCACCCTTCTAAATTTATAGTCCCCATGAACTTGACCTTGACTCATAAGGTCATAGGAGGAAATGTCGAATCCGAGATACAAATTAAAAGTCAGCGAACGTCAATATTATTGTACAAGTGCCTGACGTCCACCCTTCTGATTAAAAAGCTACCATGGCCTTGACCTTGACTTCATAGGTCATAGAGAACAATAAGGTCAACAATGAATTTGACTTTAAAGGGATCTAGTAACTTTGTTGACATGTGCAAACAGTGATGAATGGTTGATGCAATGTATATTAATGTTATCTCACATGTCCACATGGTATTGTGTGAAGATGTCAAGTCAAATGGACATTGTATGGCCAAGTAATGAGCGAAAATGCAAAGTGATATTCAATAACTCACTGCACTCACTTTGTACACATAAGAAAAACTCGCCCGGAGTTTTTCTTATCTTAATACTTCGATCGTACATATCTTTGTAACGAAAGGGAAATTTGAAAAACCGAAACATGTCCCATGATTTTATTGTTAATACGAATACAACAAGGTATGAGGGAACCGCTAGAATGAAAATTTTATTTTGAAGATTTGGACAATGTTACTAAGTCCCTTTAAGGGCTCATCTTCAGTATTTGTGTATGTTCGATTGGCGATCACTACAACATAAGTCATTGGCACCATGACCTTGACCACCGATTTATCAAGGTCGTAGGGGCAAAAGGACACAGACGAGATATAACAATACAAAGTCACAGATCCTCAAAGTTATAGCAGACCTACCTGGCGCCCGCATTCCTATGTTCTCATCATAGCCATCATGAACTTGACATTGGCCCCTAAACCGCATTGGGGAAAAAGTCAAATCTTAATTTAACCCTAGGAAGTCACCTAAACGTCATGGTATTTTGATATTTTGGTACGTTCGATCGGTGATAACTACAAAATAAGTCATTAGCACCTTGCACCTGACCTTAACCCCTCAATGTCAGAGGGTCAAATGAGTAAAAAAAACACGAGATATACAAATAATGAGCCACGGAAGGTCAAGGTACACGTGCCTAACACCCTCTCTTCTTTTCGTATTATGAATATCAACCTTCTTCTTACATTTTGAATAGCGACCCCTTCTTAGGATAATGAAAAGCGACCTCTATGAGTAGTGATCCCCAATATAAATAATGAATGACGATCGTTCTTCTTCATTATGAATAGCGGTCATTATGCCTTTATGAATGGCGACCCCTTTTTCGTAGTCTGAATAGCGGTCCTCCAGCATAGGGAAATGTAACGTTATGAATAAAGGTCCTCATAAATAGCAAGGTTATTGTTGTGCAATTGTCTCACATGCCCTCAAAGCAACACCTCTGTTCCTAGTAATTATTATCATTCCCTGCAATTTATCAAACATGACGTGGCCCAAGCTTCAGGTATCCTATGTCCATTTTTTCACTTCCTTGTTATTATTAGATTACTATGAATATTCAAAATAAATTGGTTGTCTAAGAAATGGTGCACTACTTATTGAACACTCCTTTCATGCCTTTGTAGGGTTAATGGAAAAATCTTCGACGCACATAAATGCATTAAAGGCATCTAGTTACATTGTCAATATCCAAAACACTTATACCCTAGTCACACCGCAAGACCGAACCCAAACCGACACCAAACCGAACTAAATTACAAATTTCCGCTTTATCGGGCTCCGACAAGAGGCCGAACGGGGGCTAACAGTCACACCAAAATCATTTCGGTCTTATATTCATCGCATGAATTCGGTTTGCATTCGGCCGAATCAAGACCGATACGACCCCGATAATATTTTAATGGACCCCGACATGAAACCGACCATTCCGAACTCACATGGAACGCAGCCCGAATTCATCCCACTAGTATAAATACGACAATTGGGTTTACTCTATCAGAACGATAATCATTTCTGATATCAGTTTCATGTTCTATTTCCAAACTTAACATTACGAACATGATTGTTTGCGAATTTTTGTCCGACTTATGTTTCATTACAATCATATTCTTTGTCAAAGTACAGGATGAAGTAATCCTGAACTTAAACATGTTAAATGAAACAACATATGACTTGTACTTGGAGGGAGTTGGCTATATTATGTGTGTTGCTTCTTTCGAAAGTGAAATTATGGAATATTTCACAGAATACAAATCAATATTATAATCCCATTTATATAATCACATTATATATTTCTGGTCAGTTTATTTATGTGTTTGAATCAATTATTTAAAAAAGCTGCATCACTTCGGTGATCCCTCGCATATATATCACAAAGTTGATTTCTATCCTTCGGGTTTATGTCAGGTTTATAATAGCTTCTGACCACTCGAGCAATGAAAATTAAGGGGTTTCAGGGACGAGCGCCGTACTGGGTTTTATGTTATATAACTCAGTCGGTAAGAGTACCGGACCAGCAATCCGGAGGTCTCGGGTTCGAATCCCGTTGAAATCCCATTTTCTTTGCTCTTTTCAATCACATTTTTTATTTCTGGTTAGTTTATTTATTTGAATTGAATATTATAATGATAGAAATCAACAAGACTGGTCATTAAATGGGTAGTACAGTTTTGGTAAGGCTGAACTTTAGTAACCAAAACCTGGACAGTAACACTATAAACTAATATTTATAACTCCACCATGCTCGAAAGGTATACAAAATTACAAACGACTAAGTAAAAAGCCCGTTATCATTTTAAAAAGAGCCATTCAAACACAAGAGGGCGCTTTCTAAAAGGCATCGGTTTCAACCATTTTCATACAAAATTATGCATGTGATATTTCATTGAAATAATGATTAAATAGAGAGATCATCAACAATTAAAAAAAACGCTTTTGAACATTTTTGAAAAAGTGCAAGCATTTTTTTAATTTTTTGTAAAAATCATCTAATTATTTGGGCCCCAAACAATTATAAGATCAGATATATTTATTGATATTTCAGCCATTTCTGGGTCGATTTTGACCAAATAAGGTTTATTCTGCCATTAAAATTGCATGTTCTCTCAAATTCGACACTCAGTAGTTCATTACCTCACAACGAAATTGTGATGTGCAGTGCCCTCTCTACCAAAACTAAACTACACCTTTAAACAGCAGTAATGTTTTATCTGAATAGTGATGTTGTATGTTTCAACTTGTGTCTACTTAAATTCTAGACTCATAAAATAAAGGATCGTTTAGCAGTATCCACAAACTTCCAAGTGTTTTTTTCCACATACATCGTTGTATTCATATCACGGATTTAAGAACAGGTTTTGGTTTTCAAAACGCCTAAGTGGTTATGATGTATGCTTGAAGTATTTCAATTTCGAAAATCTCTATTGTAGAATTCCAACCGTGAATGACGTTGGTGTAATGAGTAGGGGAGTTGCACATTACTCGGTCACATGACATGTCATTACCTCGTATATATAATGTTCACACATAATTCATATCAGCTGATCAGTGGACGTTCATTCTTCAAAGTAATCATGAACATACATAAAGTAATAATTGTATACGAGGTCCACTCATAAAATGAAAATGGTATATGTCATGGAAATCAAATATAACTATCTTTCAAGTATGACACCCCACAATTATCGACTCTCTAACATGCCACTTACAAAAATAGACATGCTGTTGCCGAAAGTTTGTGGGTTGATACATAATTGGTTTTTAGTTCTTGTCTAAACAAATTTCTTGACTATAATTATATTCATAGCACGGCTCAAAGCAATAGAGGATACATTTTTTCCAGAAAAAAATATAGGTAAATATGCCCAAGATATCGACCCTCTTCCAAATACCGGATGTGCTCAGTAGGTAAATATCGCATCGCTCGAGGGCTATTCGGTCTTGATTCGGTTTGGTATCGGTGTAGTTGCGGGCATCATTTGGGTACAACATTTCCATTCTTTTTTCTTGCGGTTTCAGTTCGGCCGAATCCAAATGGCATTAGAACCGAACCCAGCCCGAATTTTCACCCCGACACCAGATGGAATCCACTCCGAATCCTCCCCGCATTCCCCGAACCGTCCCCGACACGACCCCGACACGTCCCCGCAAGCACCCCGATAATTTGTCGGAGTGGGTTCTTTCAAGCACGCTCGAAAGAACCCACTCCGACAAATTCGGAGTCCGAACTGGACCTCGACAAGAGACCGACAATTCCGATACGACTTCGACACCAAACCGCTAGCACCCCGAACGTCCCCGCAACGTCCCCGAATTATTCGGTCTCTAGTCGGTCTGGGTTCGGTCTTGCGGTGTGACTGGGGTATTACGTTGAACTATCGCGGTTCTCTCATTCCTCGTATTTGTATTACCAATAGGAGCATGGAGTTGGTATGATTTAATTGTTCGGATTTGAAAGTCTCTGCCCAGTCTCTGGGGACACTGTAAACTATATACAAAGTCAGTGCAATGAGTAAGGGGATATCACTTTGGATTTTCGCTCATTTCTAGGTCATAACATTCACTAACCATGTAATTTCTTACATCACACACTGGAAATATCAGATCACAGAAATACCAATTTTGATCAACCCTTCGTAAATGATGTAAACATGAATATTTTATATAAACTCGTGTCTCAATTGTATTCCTTTCTATTCTCAACTTATATTTTCTCATCGCCTTAACTCCGTCTTGAAATAGAAACGAACGTTACCGATGCTTCTACTCTTCGCCTCTTCCGTGATGACGTTCACGTTCTTGATCACAACACAATCACCGCAGCGGGAGGGGCATCGTGCATACCTTCAGGGTGACCGGATACTGCATCAACCGAAAGAACTGCCTTCCGCCTCGCTTTCCATATCCAACGGGAAGAATGTATCAGCCGATGTGGATCGAAGCTCTTCAAGTAATAAAACTGAAAACAACTTGAAGAGAAGCACTGGTAGTGGATCGGAAGAAGGAACGTTGAATGAACCGGTGCCAATAAAAGAGTTTGACGAGATTAAATCAATTACAAACCCAGACAAGGTAACAATTTCATTTTAGAAAGCGTTATTCATGCAGGTTGTTGTTGGGACGAAATAATTTAAGGTGGAAACAGCTATTTTCCCCGTGCATAATAGAGAAGTCTGCAACATCGATATAACTTGAACGAATCTTTTGTAATTTAGTTGATATAGCTTTACGTTGCATGATATGTAAAGGCGTTATAATTGTATAAATTATTAATTATCTTCCTTGCCCGCTAGGGAATACCCCCCCCCCCCTCCCCCAACATGCGAACACAATCAACTTTACTAGAGATCGAGATCCACATTACTACAAACACCACTTTACTATAATTATCCACTTTACTAGAGATATTAACTGAACACAGACATCTATTTTACTAGAGAGGTCCACTTTATACTAGAGATATTTACTTAAAGTTATACAGAGTTCCACTTTACGAGACTATAGATTCACCTTACAAGCGATATCCACTTTACTGGGGGAATCCACGTTGTTAAAAAGATCCCCTTACGAGAGGGGTGCACTTACGAGTGGGGTCCACTTAAGTACAGATATCCACTTTACAAAATACATCCACCTTAGAAGAGTGATCTACGTTACTGGAGAGATCCACTGTACTAGAGATATCCACTTTACTAAAAGAGATCCACTTTACTAGAAAGATCGACTGTACTACAATGATCCACTTTACTAGAGATATACATGTACTTTACTAGAGAGATCCATTTACTAGAGAGTTCGAAATGTGCTACGGTAAATAAATTAGGGTCCACGCAATCATTCAATACAAAGAACTTTTTTTTTTGTAGAAGACGCTGTGATACTAAACCACGTAAAGAATCAGTTCTATTTTCATCAGATGCAAGCCATTTGAAGTATGTATTATACGTTACTTATCCGTAAGACCTCGAAAGGCCAACTTTAAACTTCGACAAGTTCTCCAGCTAATTTTTATCATCGGCAATAAACTTTAAAACAAAAACATACCAGAAATCTTCTCAAGTATTAATTCTTCATGCTTGACTTTTAGGAGCTCGATGACTCAATTAATTGATTCTTTTCAGGTATCCAAGGGTTTAAAAGTAAATCTAAGACTTTAAATATAAATACAAAAGACTTAAACTTCAAATCTTCTAGGGACTTTACTTTTATCTTATACTTATTTTAAATCCAAGGGCACTGATTCAAGTCTTGGACTTAAAAAATTAATTCTTCTGACTTAAAAATAAATCCTAGAAACTAAGGGTGGTATTCTAAAATTTGTCCTAAATCTTGTCCTAAGTTCTTGCCTAAGTCAGGAAGTTAGGAAGTGCTTAGGAAGTGCAATATTGGTATTCCAATATGTTGACTTAGGAAGATCTTAATGCAAATTAGTAAGTTTTTGGCCACGCCCACAGGGCAGCTGTGAGCCAATGACTGATGTTGTTTCATTTGCAAGCATCCAATCAGAAAGGAGGAGGAAGCCATAGAAACTATCATTAAAGACATTTTGCGTAAAAGCCGGGGAAATGCGCTTGCTCTATTGTCTTTGATCTGCGCCATGGAAGTGCAGTGCGCGCTAAATTTATATGCGCTTATGGACAGATTTAAATATATATTATTTGTATATTATTGTATATTGTTGTTTATCACATGACTTAGTAAATACAGTACATGCCGCTGCGGTGTTTTGGATATACCATGGCAATTTACACCCCTGTGTTTGACAGTCAGATGATAAAACGGTTGTTCAATTTGTTGTCGGGGAAATCACGGAATATTCCTACCCTCGGGATTTCAAATGCTATTTCGTGAAGAAAATAAGTCCCTCGACTTCGTCTCGGGACTTATTTACTCTTCCCTCAATAGCATTTAAAATCCCTCGGGATTTAATATTCCGTGCTATACCCTCCACCGCCATTTAACAACAGTATAACATACGACAAAGAAGTATCACTACTTATAATCATTTCAATGTTGAAAATCAAACATTTTTAATGTTTTACACTTTTTACACTTAATAAGTGTAAAATCAACAATCTTAGTTTTCACAGTGACAAATCTGAGACTGAAATAATTTGTAACTGATTCATATAGGGTGGTATTCTAATATTTGTCCTAAATATCTTCCTAAGTTCTTGCCTATGTCGGGAAGTTAGGAAGTGCTTAGGAAGTGCAAAATGGGTATTCCAATATGTTGACTTAGGACGATCTTAATGCTAATTAGTAAGCTTTTGGCCACGCCCACAAGGCAGCTGCGAGCCAATGACTGATGTTGTTTCATTAACAAGCATCCAATCAGAAAGGAGAGGGAAGCCATAGCAACTCTCATTAAAGACACTTTGCGTAAAAGCTGTGAAAATGCGCTTGCTGTATTGTCTTTGACAGGGGGGTGGTTTGTTTATTCATACTTCTATGTTCAATGTTCAATGTTGTTCAATGTTCAATGTTTTATTTCTCATGTCACCCTGTCGTAGGGTATTGAAGAAAATCACATTTAGCACAAAATAACAAATATATACAGATATATATACACATATTCAAAACATGGTCTTTGATCTGATCTGCGCCATGAAAGTGCAGTGCGCGCTTATTTATATGCGCTTATGTAATGGCCACTGATTTTGTAGGTCACTGCTATGTTTTGTACTCAACAAATGGGAGATAGGAAAGGGGTCAGGCTTTCCTAAAAACTTTCCTAGAAATTCCTTCCTAAGTGCATATTAGAATACCACTTATTCTTAAGTCGCTAATTTGCATAAATGTGCATATTTTCCTAAGTTCTTGCCTAAAGTTAGGAAAAAAGTTAGTGACTTAGGAAGATATTTAGGAAGAATATTGGAATACCAATAGGGCAAAATCATGACTTATAGGAAGAAATTCTGACTTCGGACAAATTTTAGAATGCCACCCTTAGTGCCTTTAATTGATTACTACATCACCTGCATATAAATTTGTATTATACTTCCGATTAGAGAACATTACTTTGTAATTATTATATGTTATCATTATACTTTGTAAATATTGTATGATTATATATAACTGTGTGATATTATTCAATGAGACATTTCCTGTATTGTAATCTTCAATACCCTTGTTAAGGGTGAAAAGATATTAATACATTTCATTTCATTTCATTTCATTTCAACGGCCACTGGTTTTGTAGGTCACTGCTATGTTTTGTACACAACAAATGCGAGTTAGGGAAGGGGTCGGGTTTCCTAGATACTTTCCTAGAAATTCCTTCCTAAGTGCAATTAGAATACCAATTTTTCCTAAGTCGATAATTTGCATAAATTTGCATATTTTCCTAAGTTCTTCACTCTAAAAACACCCGGGTCAGAATTGACCCGGAAAAGAGTCCGTTGGGGCCACACTCCGTTCAGGGTAAAAAAATGACCCGGAATAGGGTCATGAAGACCCGGAATGGGGTCACATCTGACCCCATTCCGAGTCATTTGTCATTTTTTGACCCGGAATGGAGTGTGGCCCCAACGGATTCTTTTCCGGGTCAGTCTGACCCGGGTGTTTTTAGAATTGCCTAAAGTTAGGGGAAAAGGTTAGGAAGTGACTTAGGACGATATTTAGGAAGGATATTGGAATACCACTTATAGTCCATGAGCCGAGGCCGAAAAAAACCGAATTGGCTGCACCCCTCGGACGGCCAATTATTTCTGGTATCATTGTAAAGGTACAAATCTCAACTATCCGAAACTGGAATTTTCGACCCCAAGAAGTTGCACGTTACCATGGCAACGCCGTTGTTGTGACACATGGTCAAATACACCCCGCAGAAACGGTGGATTCCACTGAAAAACGAAATGTCGACAAAAAATAAAACATTTTGATATCCAGTCTTCATAGGTTTATGATTTTTTCAGGAACTAAGGAGTGTTGTACCAGCTATCAGATTCTAGAATATCAAGTACGAAACATTATTGCTAGGGTCATTAGAGGTCATTAGGGGTCAACTCAAGGTCAGTGACATAATCCTAACTTCTAATTGCATTGATATTTGTATGTAATTCATGGAAACTCACATTACTCATTACTCGTGCGGTTTATATGGCCGAATATGATTTCCTTGGAAGGCATGAGTTCCAGGAATCCATATACACCATTTAAGGCTAAATTGATAAACCGTTGCTATGGCAACTAGTTTGATGTGAATGCTGCAAAGTGTGTTAAATGCGCAATAAGTGACAGGCGAGAGCCAACATTTTGGATTGTAATGTACCCGGATGGATTAAAGCATCAACAAACCTCAATTTTAAGGGAATTGTCTGAAGTTATTGAAAATGGCAACTTAAATTGCCGCAACTTGAATAATCACCATGGAAACCAGTGCTGAATAGACCACGCCCCCTTTGACAAGATATCAAACTGGAATTTTAAAAATTACTTATTTACAAATGATGCAACCATTGTAGACATAACGATTTGTTTTCCTTTGATGAAATCACGGTAAATGGAAAGGCAAAATGCTGCCTGGTCGGCAAAAATGAATTTGAAGTAAATATCAATCAAGTTATGTTTCCTAGCAACATACATTTCCCCTAGAAACCAATGCATACTTCTTGATTCTTCATTTTATGTTACATGCCTCTTGGAGAAAGAATAGATTCCATTGTGGTGCAATAGCTCGGCAAAATAGTTATGTAAAGCCCTGATATTTTTCTGTACTAGCCACAATTCTCAAGATAGGTCCAGAAATGTGTGAAGAATAACACACTTTAGGTCCCCTATAATCCAATTTGAGGGTTTGGCAGAATCCAAGATGGCGTCCAAAATGGCCGACATTTTTTATTTTCTTCCACTTGGTCCCTTATAGACAAGTTGGAAAGTTCATTAAAGTGTCTAAATATATGTTTTCAGATACGAACAATCTTTTAAAACGATCGTATGAAGGTTTCAAGTTCAAGGAAACGTCTAATCCAAGATGGCGGCCATTAAACAATACAAAATGGCCGCCGTTGTAAAGTGATTATTCCATAACTTTGCTTCTAGACAGATTAGAAAGTTAAAATAAGTGTCCAAACATATATGTTTGGGTACAAGGAAATCATTTTGACGTATACCGAGATGTTTTAAGTCAAGTAAGTATCCTAATCTAAGATGACAGCCATTATAGGTTTCAAAATGGCCGCCATAACATCATATTTGGTATAAATTCGCTTCTAGACAAGATATAAAGTTGAAATACGTGTCTTAACATACGTTTTCAGATACAAACAAATCATATACGTATGTATACTCTGATGTACAGCCTTGTAAACAATTATTAGACCAAGCACTTTTTGATCAAATCTTTCGAAGTATTACACTATTTTCTCTATCTTATAATATTTTTAAGAAAATGAGTTAATGACATACCAAAAGGGGTATAGTTAATGGTGTTAGAAATACCTATCACATATGTTCTGCCTTTATTTTGATTAAAAATATAATTTGTATACAAATTGTATGGATTGTGTCCATTCCTTACATGTACATTAAATGCATAGGTTTGTATAGACATTAATTTGTCAAATACAAAGTGCAAAATTTGATGATTTGTGATTATCCATAGAATGGTCTTTCCAGTTCCTAGTGTGACCTGTAATAGCACTTTGATTCAGGGTAAGAGGTGCCAAGTGGCATTTAACTCTGTTGGGGAAGCACATCATATTTGGATGCTGAACACCTGTGCTTTAAAGGGATAGTTGAGTTCTGGTAAGGACAGTACAGTTTTGGTGAAACTGAATTTTAGTAACCAAAACCTGCATCATTACATTACAAACTAATAGTTATAACTAGAAAGGAACACAACATTACAAATGACGTAGTAAAGATCATGTTATCATTCAAAAAGAGCCGTTAAAACGTAAGAGGGCGCTCTCTAAACACTCATCGGTTTCAACCATTTTGAATAAAATATTGTGCATGTGATGCTTTGTTGAAATAGTGATTAGATAGAGAAATAACCAACAACTTTTAAATACCTATTTTGTAACTTTTTGAAAAGAGGAAGCATTTTTTTGAATTTTAAACGGCTGGTTCAAAATTCTCTAATAAACCTGGGGCCCCAGGTTTATTACAAATTGTTATATTTATGGATATTACAGCCGTCTCTGAACCGATTTTGATCAAACAAAGATGATTTTATTATTTAAATATTATGCTCTTTCAAATTTTACACTCAGTTTTTTATTACCTCACAAACAAAAAAAAGTAGTCTAGCGCCCTCTCTACCAAAACTCAACTATCCCTTTAACAGTATACCAGGATAGAGGCCATCTTCACCTGGTTTTACTTCTTTGACATGTTTTATAAGAGCGATTGACTGTCACTCGGCAACTCTAATCACAATACATAATGAATAAGAATAAGAATCACTACGGAAACCAGCACTAAAAAGACCACACCCCCTTCCACAAGGAAAACAAATGGAATTTGGCAAAAAAGATCTATTTACAAATGGTGCAATCATTGTAGATATAAAAACATGTGTTTTCCTATGATGAAATTACTGAAAATGGAAAAGCAAAATGGTGTCTGGCCGTCAGACATGACTTTGAAGTAAAAACAAAAAAATCAAGTATAGTGTTTCGTTGCAACATAGATTTTCCCTAGCAACCACTGCATACTTCTGTATAAATAGATTTTTAATTTTCTGAGGGGATTCCTTTCTCAAAACTAAATTAAAAATGCCGACTCATGTTTATATGTGATGAACTTGATTTTCTATTTAAGTGATCGAAACAAAAAAAAACCCCTTCGTACCATAATTTATTGAGATGTATGTTTGTTCGTCTACGTATGCCTAACCAAACACCAAATTTCAAAAATTGTGATACGGCCACTTCATATACCATTCAACTGAAATAGCTATAAGACTTGTTTATGTTGGAAAATGTTTTTAGAAATAATTTTGAAAGTTTATAGAAATAGAGAAATCGTAAAACCATTAACCTTGGTTTATGGAAAATACAATCTTAAAATTGTCCATAGCGAATTGGCGTTAATCACACGGTCTTGCATGACTTTGCCTTAGGTTCCCATCATGGGCAGTGGAATTCTGAAGGCAGAACACCAGAAAATCATGCAGTAGCCAGAAGCTCGATTTGTTCCAGGGTTCTACATAGAGGTGCTTGGTTCAGCAATTAGGGCATTACTGGAGCTTCCTTTCATCTCCAGCTTGGCCACATGGACATTGTATGTCAGTGTAAACTCCATCAATATAGACTGAATGGTCAGGGAAAGGTCACAAACTTGAGTTTTAGATGAATTTGCTAGTAACTAATTAAATGGGTGTCACTTGGTGAAGTGCTGTTCTTCTGACGTATAAGGTAGCAAATAGTCTACGCGACGTCACGCAAACATAATATGTCAAGTTCAATGTTGTTCAGGTTTGGGTTTAGGTTACCGGTTTGGCAAACAATAGTTTTTTTTGCAGACGATGGGGTTGGCATTGAGCTCGGATATGGGCCACATATACAGGCGGGTCACATATACATGCAGGTCTGAATAGGCCCAAGTGGTGTAAAGGCTGCATGTTCAACATACCACAATTTCTGCATGATAGGTATGCAAAATGTGGTAGCTTCATTTTGGGTGTGACTGCACATTTAGAGGACCGAGGGGTCAGTTGCAAGACGTCTTTCCATGACCTGTGGGTGCTGATATTCCTATTTTGAATAGGCTGACATGGTGACTAGAGCAGCCCAGGCGTTGGTGACCCACTTGCGCGTGCTGGGCAAGTACCACACGAAGTTGATTGGGGTGCCTTCGTAACCACTTTCCTGTTGTGATGCTCCTTGTGAAGCACCGGGAGTGCAAAGCTGGTGGGCAATTCCTGAAGTTAATCTCGTGGTCTCAATATTGAGTGTCACATCTAGTTTAGATGCAAGGGCACTTAATGGGCTTCAGCACGAAGCTTGGATGTTTTCATAATATGATGTCTTATAGATAGGAGCTATATGCACAAAGATGGAATATAGATGAACATTTCATGCCACAAGGGCCTACCATGCAGCATACACAGTTGTTCCTTGATGATATTTGGCATGTAGGTAGACAAGGTGTTATCTTTAGGTCAACTGCCTGTCTCGATATACCCTGAGATATGTTGGAGGGCAGAGTAGACCCATTGACGTTGACTATGAGATGGACGTTTGCTTCATTGGCGAATTGCAGTCGGTTTGCAGCTGCGCCCAGCGTTTGTGTCCGAGGTTTAGGTATGTTGCTATCAGGGCCATGTCCGTTGCCAGACTATCATCTCCTTTTGAGCAAATGTTGCCTTAGCAGAAGATGGTAAGATCAACTGCATAGTAGTATTGATGTGATGAAGTCTTGGCTGATGTACTTATTGCAAGGAGCAACGGTTCCTTTGCCATGAGGTGGACCTTCGTCAGTGGTTAGAGAGGGAGAATCACGGTGATTGGACATACTAGGTGGCGGTCATGGACCATCTGAAGGAACTTCAGGGTAATACCCTGATGTATTACATTCTGGTCTGCATCATCCATTATAGCAACGAGGGTGTAGATAAGCAAGATACGGTGACACTGTTGTAACTCACTGGCAGGTTTTGAGCATTTGGCAGGATCTCATTCATGCTGTCAGCATAGGCCTAGTGAAGACACAGAATTATCCGACTCTCCCAATAAATTGGGTGGATCAGTTAATGTTATTACTCTATAATATTATATGATAAACAGCCTTGTCTTACACGCATGGTATAAGAGGCATAGAAGATGGCAAAATCTTGACCTCTCCTCCCACGCTACAAGCCCAACGTATTTGGCAAAATTTGCTGGTACAATATTGATCAGCAAGATCACTTTGTCATAACTGTACCGGAAGCCTAGGAGACTGTCAGCACATGCTATTTAAGTCCCTCAAATGATGCTAGTAATGCCGAGTGAGCCACGACCAACATCATGAACAACAACATCGTATCAAACAATGAACGAATGTTCCTCGAAGAAACACAGACGGCAGTGATGAACTCCATGTGTGATCAAGAGTAATAATATCAGATTTGCTCACCTTTGCCTTTGCCTTGGACGACAATCCAAAGATATAAATATCTCCAGAATTAGAGATTCATTTTTAGACCAAAACATATTTAATTCTTTGCTTTTATAAGCCAAACAAGAAGGAAAAGGAGAATTATCAACGCTCCAAGTGATTCTGTTGGATTAGACAAGATGGATCAACTGAAGCAGAAGATTCCAAGATCATCCCATGTTACATATCTGTCTTATAGATGAATGTCAATAGCTGTATTAAATGCAAGAAAGCATGGAAACTTAAAGGGGTAGTACAGTTTTGGTAAGGCTGAATTTTAGTAACCAAAACCTACATAATAACATTACAAACTATTATTTATAATCCCATCATGCTCGAAATGTATACAAAAATACAAATGACGAAGTAAAAAGCCTGTTATCATTAATAAAGCGCCAGTAAAACACAAGAGGGCGCTATCTAATAAGGCATTGGTTTCGACTATTTTTCATACAAAATTATGCATGTGATGTTTTGTTGAAATAATGATTACATAGAGAGATCATCAACAACTATTTAAAAACCGCTTTTGAGCATTTTTGAAAAAGTGTAAGCATTTAAAAAAAGAAAAATTAAAAAAATCATCGTATTGAATTTGCGTCCAAATAAATACGATCGGATATATTTTTTGATATTACCGCCATTTCTGAACCGATTTCGACCAAATAAAGTTTCCTATGCCATTAAAATTGCATGTTCTTTCAAATTTGACACTCAGTTTTTCATTACCTCACGAAAAAAATTGTGTTGTGCAGCGCCCTCTCTACCAAAACTGAACTACCCCTTTAACAAAATGAAAACGAAACAGACACAAACGTGGAACAGAAAGGGGATGATAAAAGCAAAAGATGTATGTGATGATTATCATTATTCTTTAGATAATCGTGATAATGGAAGTTATGATGATGGATTATAATGACGCTTGCGTGTCTACTATCAATGTAATGCTAGCAAATGCGACACCTTAAAAACATTTCAACATATTCAATTTGCAAATAAAAATCGTGTTTTTGCCTTAATCTTCTGTAAGGAGTTTATATTGATATTATATTGTCCCATACCAGATGGGAAAATACAAATTCATTTAATCCATTACAACAATAATCTCAAAATAGACTTTACACAGTCTGCTAATGCTATTGTATTCGGTATAAAGCGACAAATGAAAGAATCATACCTGCACGTATCCCTTAATCATGTCAATACCATTACGGAATGTGAAAATTCAATGCAGAATATAATTTTTTTTTAGTAATCCAGGGTATGAATCAGGAAGTCATGGAGATTAAATTTTGCCTGACTGCCTAAATAAATCTCCTCTCAGTTACATGGCTATCAATTATATAATAAGATATTATCTGCGGAAATTCCGGTATACAATCTGAATATTAATCAATTAATTTTGTCCACACAGGTCGATTTTTGTAAATTCAGACTGAAAAGAATGATATGTTAAAAACTTTGATAAAAAGAAGGGGGATTATCCGTCGCGGTGTAGCCTTTTTATAAAGTAAATTAGAACTAAGGCAGTAAGGGGAAATTCAAATCAGGAAAAGGATTAAACAAATAAATAATGATCTCCAGGATTCTAACACAAGATCTCTGTGGTATTTAAGAACACCAGTAGAGCCATCTCCCTTAGTTTAAATAACGTATAGAGTTACTATAGGTGTAGACATCCTGAACAAAACTAAAACAACCAATCAATAGACAGAAATCACATGACCATATTGAAATGAGGTATGTTGTTGCTTAAATCCATCCGGGTACATTACAATCTAAAATTTTGGCTCTCGCCTGTCACTTATTGCGCATTTAACACACTTTGCAGCATTCAAATCATACTAGTTGCCATAGCAACGGCTTATCAATTTAGCTTTAAATTGTGTATATGGATTCCTTGACCTCATGCCTTCCGAGGAAATCACATTCAGCCATATACACCGTAAGAGTTATGAGTAATGTGAGTTTCTATGAATTACATACAAATATTATTATGCAATTAGAAGTTAGGATCATGTCACTGACCTTGAGTTGACCCCTAATGACCTCTAATGACCTTAGCAATAATGTTTCGTACTTGATATTCTAGAATCTGATAGCTGGTACAATACTCCTTAGTCCCTGAAAAGATCATAAGCCTATGATGCCTGGATATCAAAATGTTTTATTTTTTGTCGACATTTCGTTTTTCAGTGGAATCCACCGTTTCTGCGGGGTGTATTTGACCATGTGTCACAACAACGGCGTTGTCATGGTAACGTGCAACTTTTTGGGGTCGAAAATTCCAGTTTCGGATAGTTGAGATTTGTACCTTTACAATGATACCAGAAATAATTGGCCGTCCGAGGGGTGCAGCCAACTCCATTTTTAAGCCACTTTTCAGGTTTTGGCTCATGGACTATTAGGACAAAATCATGACTTAGGAAGAAATTCTGACTTAGGACAAATTTTAGAATACCACCCTATGATAGTAGGACGAGTTGATCTTCAACAAAAATAAACCACTCTGTGCGAAGGGGCATGGATATCAAAGTTAAGCAGGGTCTTATCTACTGTAGACTACTTCGCATGCAGATACAGATTATCTTGAATCGTGCACGTATGTCATTTTGACATACTGGTATTTGTGTGATTGCTCATTATGATTTTCTCTGTTGCCCTCTAGTCTCAATCAATTTCTCCTCGAACTTCCGTATCCTTAGCCTATTCTCATCATCCTATCTTCACAGGCTCTTCGCGTCGAATGTTCGAAGTGTGCCGTAGTGTCCAGTTCCGGCCAGCTTCTGGGGTCAAAAGTGGGACATTTAATCGACTCCTTTCCGTGCGTCATCCGCATGAACCTAGCCCCAACACGTGGCTTCGAAGAAGATGTCGGAAATAAAACAACGATTCGTTTTACTTCCTGGATTGGCTTGCGTACAATTATGTCATTGACAGAAGAACTACTTGAAGGTAACATGTTTCTAGTAGAACAAAAAGTGATATAAACACCGTGTGAAAACAAAATAAACACGGTGTTTATTTCACATTTCGTACTAGTTTCCCTACGCAGAACAACATCTTTAAAGGGACAGTCCGCCTTTTGCAAGCCAAATTTTAAAAGTTGCGAGGTTATTGTCTTACATGAAAGAAAATGTCATTTACCAGCTTACCTGAACAAATTAGGGCTTGAAACCTCCTTTCCGTGGAGTTATAAATGGTTATAAACCTCCAAATAATAAAACGCGCGACGTCCCATTCATGATCCTTCGCCCGTCTGTAAATTCGTTTACGTTTATAGCTACCAAGGGCGTCAACGGCTTCTCGAAAGTGGGGGGGACATCGGCGAGGGAGCGAAGCGACCGAGCGGGGGAGGGTGTGGGAGGGGGTGTCCCCCTCCCACAGTAGGGAGCTTTTGCACTTTTTGGCTTGAAAGGTGCGATTTGGTGCATATCTGAGACAGAAATTTCACATATATACATGACATGTCAGAGTGAAATCTATGAAATATATGGATCAAACATACATAATGTATACACTTATGAAAAAAAGTGGGGGGGACAATCCCCTCCACTTTCAAAAGTGGGGGGGACATGTCCCCCCCGTCCCCCGCCTGTTGACGCCCATGATAGCTACTGTAGCGCGGTGCGCGCGCGAGTGCACGCCAAACTGCCTGCGTTTGCCGGGTGCAACTTAATGACCGAAGAATCAATCAAGTACTAAAATATTCTTCAAACTTAAGATCTATTCCTTCTTTCTTTCATTTGAGATTGTTATTTTGTAGCATGCATATACAAACTTGTATCTATACACAGGTTTCTCGTGAATAAGTTCATGACAGTTGTATTCTGAAAATGAATCAGCTAAACATATCAAGTGACCGAAATGTAGTACATTGAAGAAAGCATAGCTTTGCTATTTTTTCTTGGTAGTGTTTCCTTCATAGAATCTTAATTACAGCGTTGTTCAATTTAAAATTTCACATGGGTGTCATATTTATCCCCATCTAGGTATACTGGAAAATGTTCAGATAATTTGTAAAAGGCGGACTGTCCATTTAAACTAAATAATAGGGGTATATTTATCTATATCTCCAAATTATGTGTCATTTGAATTCATATTGCGCTCTAAATCCCTATCACGGGACAAATGTTCGATGAGTCAATCACAAATATGTTTGTACGCATTGTGAGAGACGTTTATCCCCCCCCCCCCGGGTACTCCTATGATTCAAAGTCAATCGCTGTAAGAGCTAACTCCATTCATCGCGTACAGCATGGAGGCTGCCATTTTTTGAATGATCATAATTCTAATTTGCAAGACATCCGTTGTGGTGTACCTCAGGGCAGTCTTCTAGGTCCACTTTTGTTTTTAGTATACATAAACGATTTTTGTAGATCATCTGATGTCCTCACATTTATTCTTTTCGCAGATGACTCAAATTTATTTTTTTCCCATAAAGATTCACATACTCTTGTACATAAACTCTGAACTTACAAAAGTAACACAATGGGTACGATCCAATAAATTATCTCTTAACTTTCAGAAAACGAAATACATGCTTTTTAGTAACACCCTAGATACACTACCAAAACATATTATTTTTGATGGCATTCCTCTTGAAAATGTTACTCAAATTAAATTTCTTGGTCTAACAGTTGATAATAAGCTTTTTTGGAAACATCACATAGATAATATATGTATAACTATTTCGCGCAACATAGGCATAATTAATCAATTAAAACATTATATTCCGTTACCCAGTCTGCTTATGATTCATTCGTCTCTAATTTTACCATATTTGAATTATGGCATTCTGGCTTGGGGCAATGCTCATCAAACATTATTACACCGAATATTGTTATTACAAAAAAAGTCACTTCGCATTATATGTAACTTTGCCAAACGTTCTCATACAGATTCTTTATTTTTTGAAAATAAAATACTGAAAGTACAAGACCTTTATTCACTTCAGCTCGGTTAATTTATGTACAATTACAATAACAATACACTGCCTCATATTTTGTATAGTATGTTTCCAAAAAATCAATCTTTTCATAACAATCCTACACGGCGATCTATGAGTTTCATCTTCCTCTATTGCGAACGTTATTTGCCAAAAAAACTTTAATGTACAATGGTCAAACATTTTGGAATTCTTTAAATGATTCTTTAAAAAGTGCATTATCTTTGAACTCATTCAAAAGCAGACTAATATTTGTCCTTATTTGTCTTCTTTGCTTTTCTTCACTCTTATTCCTATTAATGTATTCTATGTTAGAGCATGTGGTATACGTATGCGTGTTTTTTTTAAAATGTAGTCTTGTGTGTTGTGCTGTCTTTTCATTGTTCTGATTCTTCGTAGGCTTCCATAACAGAATTTGTATAAAACTACTTTTTTAATGAGCTTGCACCTCATTTGTGTATGTCATTTTTGCTTTCTTTTCTATATGTATTATTGTAATTGCCCGTTGTGCTTGATTGTTTTTTGAGGGATCCACAATTTACAAGCAATGCTTTTCAGTGGATCCCTCCATTTTATCAGTCATGATATTAAAAAAAAAAAAAGAAGAAGAAAACAGGATTGTTTATTTTGTTTGCTTAAAATGGATTACGTTATTGTATAATATATTATGTTGCTGTATAAGCTCATTTTGTTCCATTTTGTTATATTATGTACTGAATTGTAAATCAATATTTGGTTATATTATGTTCTGAGAAAAATGAAATAAAACGAATTTGAAATTTGAAATGATATGTTTTGAAACCCGGATTTGTTATTGTTCGCGCGAAAATGTTACGCCTTATATACACGAACTTACAAGCTCGGCCTCTTTTTGTTAGCTCTCGCAGCTCGCAGGGATTGTGCACAAACCCAAAAGAGTATACGTAGTTCGTGTTTGACGTCACATTTTTGAGCGAACAATTCCGTATCCGAGCTACATAAACATCAATCAGGCGCGCCGGAAGCAGTTTTGGATTTGGGGGGGGGGGGGGGGCAAAACCCAGGGGACTCACAATTTGTGTGTGTAGGGGCTCATGCCCAAACACACTCTGGGTTGCCAACTTTGAGCCAGATGTGAGAGTGAGACATGGCGAGGGAGCGAAGCGACTGAGCGGGGGGAGGGTGTGGGAGGGGGGTGTCCCTCCTCCCACGGTAGGGAGCTTTTGCATTTTTGGACTTGAAATTGTTCAATCTGGTGCATACCTAGATAGCGAATTCGGCTGTATTTGGGAAGGCGTGATATGATTTGATCGACCAGAAAGTTTTAATATATTTTTCACGTAGAAAACAAATAATTGACACACTAATAAATATGTACCCCACAACACACACACAACAACATAAACCATAACTATGCAACATTATGTATGATCCAACAACACACAGCCAATAATGAGTCCCGAGGGAGCGAAGCGCCTGAGGGCTGGGGCAGAGAGGGAGGGGAAGATTTTGCATTTATGGACTTGAAATTGTGCAATCTGGTGCATACCTATAGATAGGAAATTCGGGCTTAAGATTAACTGTATCTGGGAAAGCGTGTTATGATTTGATATATTTTTCACGAAGAAAACAAATAATTGACGCACTATTGCACCCAAACTCACACATACATGTAAATATTGTATTTAGTGTCATACACAGTTCCAACATAAACCATATGGCGCATGTATGATCCAACAACATGGCCTACAGCCAATAATGAATCCCGAGGGAGCGAAGCGACCGAGGGCTTGGGCAGAGAGAGAGGGGGAGGGTTTGGGAGTGGGTATCCCCCTCCCACGGGGAATATTTTACATTTATATACTTGAAATGGGGCAATTTGGTGCACTTCATGCCATACATGTGAAGGAAATTTAGAATCCGAGTTAAACAAAAAAATAATAAAATGTCTATGCTCTCATCAGATGTGTACAACAAACTGAGATAATCTGTTCGCGCGCGAAGCGCGCAGCGAAAATTGAAAATGGATGTATAAACTAGTTTTTGAACGTTAGCTCATACATTTGATTGTGTCTTTCCCACTCTTTTTTTTTTGGGGGGGGGGGCGGCCGCCCCCTGCCCCCCCACTTCCGGTGCCTATGTCCCTGGGAGACTTTCAACTGTGTATAATAATGTTAGAGCTATGAGTTAGCAAATATCACTCTGCACTTTTGCGCATAATCCCTTGGTCATATGGCATTCATTTTACATGTAATTTTCACAGATCACAGAATCACGCATTACCTTTCTTTAATGTTGGCATATGTCACCCAAGTTACTAGTTCCTTTGATACAACAAAGTAAAGGGAGGTCATCACAAAATGATTTTAATGACCCGTCTTCCTATACCATAATATCTATAGCCACATTTTGTTTACAATGGTCTGGGCTATGTATTCATGTAGATGTGAACACGCTAATTAGCCTGAAAAGTTGACGCTGCCAATCCCAATGCATAACAAAAGCAATCGGGAGCTATGTTTATCTCTTTGGCTGTAGTTTACTGACCTTTCGGTAACCTACATGTATATTGCTTATAGGAGCCTGGTGGATCTGTATTAACTTTATAACGTAGATTGGAAAATCTAGTACGGGAAAGGTTACTTAGGTCTTAGTTAATTATGTCTATTATCTTCATTTAAAAAAAAAGACAGAGTAAACTTAACCCTAATAGGGCCGGGGGGGGGGGGGGGGCCATAATGGCCCCCCCCCCTCCGCGATTTTTGTTATTGCTCCAAAACGCTGTAAGATGACGCGCTGCTGCTCCGTGACATTTTTCTTTCCGGTCTTGCGCACATTTTAAAACAAAAATTTCGAAAATCGGACATACCGTTAAAAAGTTACGTGACCTTTTGTCTATGCATGTCAGCCCGAAAATCGCTCAATTTCGTGATTTGTGTACAAAACATATGGAAATATCAATTTTCGTAAAATGAGGTTTATCATTGGTTATTCAGTGTTGTTTACATTTATATGTTGTTTTGGGGTTCAAAATACTTAAATTATAGTTAGAAATAAAATAAACAACAAAAACAATAAAATACATAAGTTTAAAAAACAAAGAAATACATAAGAAATTATCAAAACAATAGAAAACATAAGGAAGAACCTGGCTCTTCCTAATTTTTTTGTCGTATTATTATTCCACATGCTCTAAAGAATATATGTAGTGAAAACCAGAGTTTAATTATGAATAATATATGATTTATGGGTAAAAATATGAATTTCATGACTTATTTGCATAAATTACCATAAATATGCAAATTAATGAATTTTTCAAATTTAAAAAAATTACCATTGTATTCTATACACTTCACTTATCATGCGTGCAAATTTTCACGGCGATCGGCCGCTCCACGGCCGAGATCTTAGGGTGGGGGGGGGGGGGGGGGGGCCATAATGGCCCCCCCCCCCTCCCCCGGCCTGCTGAGGACCTCAAATAGCCCGGCCCTTTTAGGGTTAACGCCTGTCTTGTAATTTTTGCAACGACGTAGCACGGTAGTCTGGTAGTGGTGTTATATATGGATGTAGCAATAATAGGGATGTTGTGCACATGTTATAGGAACTGTAATTAAATGTATGACTTATTGTTGTCCAACCTGTAATGGCAACCATTCGGCGGTTGCTCAGCTTACAGGAAGGACCGATAAATGCAGACAATTAATGTATTAAAGGCAGCGTATCTCGTACGCTCAAGCACTATATTCATAAAATATTACCAAACAAAAAGAAGAAATACCGTAATAGATTTCAATGCAAAGCAGACAATGCCAGAACAAAGTTCAGACTGAAAATACGATAATTGAGTCCCATACAATAAACTCCGAGGGGAAAAACACCGGGGGCAACTTTATTATAAAAACAAACGTGAATGCCGAACATGTCCCTTTGAATAGCGGACCCCCCCCCCCCAGCCATGCCAACGCAAAGTCGATTAACCCCTCAGTACAAAAACAAAATACTATCTATAGTAGCATTGTCAAAATCCACACAACTTACTTTGAACTCAAGCGGTTCGTATATAGGCCTACCTCATTGAATAGTAGAGCAGATAAGTGTAAAATATCATGGAAATCGTTCAAAGTTTGATACAAGCAACATAATTGGTATGCAGACTACTTTAGGGACACTTTTTAGAAAAAAACACTTAGCCAAGCAAAAATCCAAGATGGCCGCCATTTTCCAAGATGGCCGCCAAAAAGCTACTTTTTGATATAAAAATTTACTGATTTGGCCAATTTAAATAATCTAGCTGTCGTTTCACATGTTAATTGACATGCTGAACACGATGGTGATACATACGGACCCATGTCATGGCCCTAATCCAAGATGGCCGCCATTTCCCCGGATGGCCCAAAAAAGCTACTTTTTGATATACAAAATTGACTGAGATGGCCGGTTTTGATAATCTTGGTGTTGATTTATTTGGGCAACTCCAGCGTCACGGACATTACAAACAGACAGTATGTTCATGACTTTCCAATGCCACCACTAATTCATACCTTTACCTAATGTATAACATTTATCCAATTCGTTACTGAGTAATTCTGCAAAATGTGCGCCGTCACGGACATTACATTTTTTGGACATGACTTTTTGCATCCATATACATCTTTGCAAAAATCTGTGAGTTCCGAGACCTCACAAAGGTGATTTAGGTATTCAATTATAGACAAGGCAATGATGAATTGAATCCAAGTTGGATTTTGCGAAACGGGCCAGGTATATGTGATCTAGACAACAAAACGTTGCGTAACGGACATTACATTTTTTCAGCGTCACGGACATTACAGTTTGTCCGGAGGATTTGATTAATTAAAAAATATAATTTAGAGCACTCAAAAGACTGAAATTTTAATCTGAAAAGGTACTTTGATTATCAGTCATCAAATTTGGTGTCTTAAATAATAAAAAATACCAGAAAATTTGGAAAATATAAGGATTTCCCTGAAATTTGCACAGGGTAGTCCCATGTGTGAAGTTTCATGTATGGTTTCCGTTTCTCCTAGAAGGAGACACCCGAGAATAACAAAAATCATGTGAACTGAAAGATATTATCATAGGATCATGTTGTATGGAAAAATAATCCAGAAAAAATCAATAGGATTTGAAATAGAGTCAATTGTTTTTTTGAGTTAAACGATAGCGATATATGGACCCATTTGATGGCAAAAATCCAAGATGGCAGCCATTTATTCCAGATGGCCACCAAAATGCTACTTCTTGATTTAAAAATTGACTGAGTTCGTCGATTTTAATCATTTTGGTGTCGATTTCGATGTGTATTGATATGCTTACGCCGATTATGACACATACGGACCCATATGATGGCCAAAATCGACATGGCGGCCATTTTTCCAATATGGCCACCCCAAAACAAATTTTGGATCTAAATAATTAACGGTTTTGCCGATTTTAATAATCTTGGTGTCGAATTTGCTTCTTGGTATGCTGAAAACGATTGTGATACATTTAACGCATGCAATGGCTAAAATCCAAAATGGCCGTCCGTTTATAAGATGACCGTCAAAAACCTACTTTTAATAATATACAAATTGACTGGGTTGATCGATTTTGATATTCCCGGTGTCTTTTGATATGTTTCTTGATGTGCTGAAAACATTTGGGTTACACACAGACCTTAACAATGGCGTAGCTAAGGGATATAGGGTTATATAGCCCCCAGGGGGGCACTCATGTAAAATGTAAGACGGGTATGTGCCGCTTACAAAGCCCCCCGCTTTCACACCCGATTGCCACTCTCAAGATACCCGATTTTCAAAAATTGCTACTCCATAGACCCCCGGAATGTCTTGGCTAGGTAGTTGAGTAGCGCCAAGTCCAATATTCTTCTTCTAGTCAGCTCCTTGGACCACCATTTGAGGGTTTCGGTAGGTCTTTGGTAGCTCCAAGTCCATGTATTTTGTAGTTTTAGTCTGCTCCTTAGACCCTTAACTCCCGTTTCAGGGTTTTGTAGTTCCAAAGGCCCTATGTGCTTGTAGTCAATTCTTAAGACCACCACATCAGAGTTCCTTGAGACTCACCCCCGTAAAAAAATGATATAACCCTTCTTTCTGTACTGAATTCTTGAAATGTCTTTTGTTCTTGATTTTTGGGACAGGCTGCTCATTTATTGCTATTTCCTAACCCGGAACGATCTCTTTACCTCATCCTGGATCGTCCAAACCCCTGCCCCCCTGAATATATGCCTAACATGTTTATTAAGAGAATAATACGATTTTAATCAGTAACAATGTATTGGGAGTTCATGTACAGTTTGCATAAAACAGCAGTTTATACACCAAGATCAATTCACATGTTCAGATTAAACTACATTCAGACCCCTTCTCAGTTGGCATATGCATGGTTTAATACTGGCTATGACATGGACCGCTCTATACTGTATACCAAACAAAACTGTAGAGATTTTTGCAGCTTCCTTATTATTAGCTTTGGGTCATAGGGGTATAATATTACAGTATCACACGTTTACCATATTCGATATGCCACATTGTATAGATGGACACCGACACTCGGCACACCGCTCCTCCTTTTGATGATGTCAGCCTTTATCTTTTCAGGGAACCATGGTCCCACATATTACTATTACAAGTAAAGGGCAACATTTTGTATATCCCAAAAGTCTAGAATAATAGATTTCCATAAGAGTTATTAAATCTAGCTATTGTCTAGGACGTATGATAGACATAATGTAATTCAGTTTATATTGCATGCTCAATGGCCTCGTAATTTTGACTAGAATCGTCGCCAGTCTGGTTTATTGTATCAATAGAGTAGTTAGAGCGAAACATACCTAGCCATTTGGGCAGAACGTGGACAAAAGCCAGATTGAATCAAACAAATTGTAACTGTACATTGAAAGTAACCATTTCAGAAAATTTGGTATAACCCATTAAGGATGGCATGGATGGATGGTGGCCCACATATTGCGGTTTGGGAGTCTTACATTTGAGCAAGAAGATACCAAGTTATATGAAGTGCACAATGGGAAAGAGCAGAAATTCTTCTATTTTCAGAGCCCTATTTTGTTTATCTACCTGCTTTCATTTGATTAATGCATAGATTGCTACACTTTAGAAAATTCCTTAAATTGGCAACACATTGTCATATTTTCAAAACAGAATTTGGCGTGTAAATTGGCAACTGCGCGGCAATTTTACTTCACATTTGTCTTCAATATTAATAATCGAATATTTTTCCGCCTAATTTTATGCCATTAAAAGGGACAAACACATTAGATTTGAAATAGTTATCGTCCTTAATTGGATAACTAATGCTCTTCCACATTTCCGTAGAGAGTAAATGATGAAATTCATTTAACAATTAGGGTGAATCCGTGTTCATCATATGCAAGTAACTAAATGTTTATAATGTCTTTATTGTGTGTTTTTATACATTTTGTTTTAATGTGGCAAATTAATTAATCAATTCAAATTGAAATATCATGCAGTAGAATTGAAATAATTAAATTTCATACACATTACAAGAACGGGAAAGCAAATAGATATCAAGGTTAGATTAAACAAATACTATGTATTCGAAACTTGTTTGTATGCGTATTAAACTAGTTGCATGGCGTGTGAACACAATTAATTGTGGTATTAAAAAGTGGTAGTAACTGGCGTATTCAGTGGAACGAAAAAAGTGGTTAAAAAAAAAAGGATAAAAAGATAATACACTTGACTGGCTTATGTTGTTTGTCGGTTATTGAAGTGCGTCTGCTCGCACCCACACTGTTTACAGAAGAGATTCAACTCTTTGGTCATGCTATACGTACAGTGCTTTGCCAAGCGTGGCCCTAACCGCGGCAACCATGGGTGTACGGAGATGAAGGATGGGCCTTGGGGTCTGTAGCCCCCACCCCCACCACCTCCATCCCGAGAGTTTTGAAGAAGGCCATATTAGGGCACATATAAAGCATATAAAGCATATAAAGCCCCTCAAATGCATGCAAATCTATGTCATATTTAGGACAAATCATATCACAGTTGGGCATGCTCATGGTATGATCTGGCAGAAGCTTGTCACATTCGAACAATAATATAGCATTAGTATAACAAATAGCTCATCAAGAAACCTTTTAATCAGTACAAAGATTAATAGAATCATCCAACTCAGTCAGTTTTTGAAAAATTAAAAAAATGCTTTTTGGCAACCGTCTTGAAAAATGGCCGCCATGTTGGATTTTCGCCATTATTCATGTCTGTATGTATCATAATCGTCTTTAGCATATATCAGGTCACATATGAGTTCGCATGTATTACCATCGCGTTCAGCATGTCAATAAACATATAAAACGACACCAAGATTATTAAAATTGGCCACTCAGTCATGTTTTATATCAAAAAGTAGCTATTTGGCGGCCATCTTGGAAAATGGCGGCCATCTTTGATTTTCGCGTGGCTAAGTGTTTTTTTTCCTGAAAAGTGTCCCTAAGATAGCCTACATACCAAGTCTCTTGCTTGTATCAAACTTTGAACGATTATTACACTTATCTGCTCTACTATACGTCTAAAATTGAGATATATATCTTCATTACACATGTAATAGCATTGTTGAAAAAAAAGAAAATACCTTATGCGCTGACAAAAACAATCTGTGAAACGGCTCAATATATTTTGAGGCTTAGAACACACGATCGGAATATTGACATTGTACATTGTACATATCATCGTAGTAGAGTTACGTTCAAGGGGTTATATAGTACTGTACATTTTTGGTAAGGCTGAGTATAAAGGGGTAGTACAATTTTGGTAAGGCTGAACTTTAGTAACCAAAACCTGCACAGTAACATTACAAACTAATAGTTATAACTCCACCATGCTCGAAAGGTATACAAAATTACAAACGACTAAGTAAAAAGTAAAAAGCCTGTTATCATTCAAAAAGAGCAATTAAAACACAAGAGGGCGCTCTCTAAAAAAGCATTGGTTTCAACCATTTTTTATACAAAATTATGCATATGATGTTCTGTTAAAATGATGATTTAATAGAGGGAACATCAACACTTATTTTAAAAACCTCTTTTTAAAGTTTTTGAAAAAGTTTAAGCATTTAAATTTTTTTTTAACAAATCATCGAATAAATCTGGGCCCCAGATTTATTCCGATTGGATATGTTTATTGATATTTCAGCCATTTTTGAACCGATTTTGATCAAATAAATTGTATTATGTCATTAAAATTGTACTTTCATGAAATTGTTTTTCATTATCTCACACAAAATTGATTTCGTGCAGCACCCTCTATACCAAATCTAAACTACCTATTTAATGTGCAATACAGGGTGGCCAAAAAAAAAAACCGGAACGGGGCACTTCCCAAAATAATGTAAAAATAAGATAATTATGTCCATCGGATAGGGTATTTTTCCAATGAAAAACGATACCAAGAACAGTAATTTTCGTCGCGCAGTTTTTGTTTTAGGGCGCTCTGAGTGACACCATGTCAGGCTCCCATTTTTGTACAGTTTTTACCAAGTCAGTGCCTGATAAATCGCACTTACTGCCCGTCATTGCATTGAACAACGAGCAATACGTCCTCTTATAGGGCAGAGATGGCGGCTATTGTGCTTGCTTTAGAATGGCTATATAATCATCCCAGTTTGTATACGGGGGCAGTTATTTTTAGTGACTCACTAAGTTCTTTACAAGCCATAAAGAGTTGCAAAGACGAACTTCCTGTATACGAAATTTTATATTTGTGTTCACAATTGAAGAATAAAAGGATGCTTGTATATTTTGAATGGATTCCAAGCCACTGTGGTCTAAATGGTAATGAGATTGTGGATATAGAAGCGAAACGAGGTTTGAAAAAAAAAATAGAAATTGATAATAAATTAGCAAGATATGAAGTTAATAGTGTTATAAAGAAATGGATGTATGTTAAATGGCAGAAAAGATGGGAAGGAACGGAATCATGTCTTAAAGATGTGCAAAAAAATGTTAAGAGTATATATATATGTAAATTAAATAATAAAAAAAATGATTTTTGCATTGTTTAAGAATGGGAAACATTGGTTTAAATGTAAATTTATGTGTATTGAAAAAGCACGATACTGGGTATTGCCCTAATTGTGAGGGTATATTTGAAACTAATACACATTTTTTGTGTCAGTGCCCAGAGTACATAGTTCAAAGGGCCATGTTGATGGCTGAAACAGGTTTATATGAGGAAAACAAAATAATGTATTTGTTAAATTCTTTAGAGCGACCCATCCAACAAGCTCTTGTTGATTATGTGAAAAGAACCGGGAGATTACCCATATTATACTAGGCCTAAGAATTTTGTTATCGTTTCATTATTATGATAATAAGACGCCCACTTCCACATATGTGGCGGGAGTCCCGATGTGAGAGGTGGGCTCTGTTATAAAAAAAACAAAAACGAAATTGTTTATAATTTTTGTATATAAATGCATGAAGTTATTTGATTTATTTTGGTTTCGTCTTATAATTACTGCCTACGACCACATATGCGGCGGGAGTCCCGATGTGAGAGGTGGGCCTCGGTGAGATATAAAGGAAATGTTTATATTGTTGTATATAATGGTAGTAATAAACATTTGTAGTGATATTGTATAAGTTTTGATACACGTAAAATTATATGCATGCTCAAGCCGGTACAGAGACTGTTAACAATCATGGTTAATAGGATATCTATGCAGGCAACTGAAGACGGTTTTGATCACTATAATAAATTTGCTCAAAATTAATGACATGTATGAAAATATTTAGTAAATTACACCCTGCACCTTGCACTTTCACTTACAAAGCCCAAAAATGTTTGCTACCTCTGTATGTTCTTGGTTAATATGATTTGTTTTGATTTTATATATAATTTTGTTTGTTTTTTGGAATCGGATGCAGGTGCAAACAAAAAACGAAGGCGACCAGAGTGCATCTCCATGCATCGGGGGGCCTAGACTGATTCGTCAGTTGAGAAGCCTGCTCAACGTACCGAGCCGGGTTGGCCCGATGATGCCTTTAATTTTGGTTTTGTTTATTGATGGTCTGAAAACGTTTATGCACTTCAAAAAATATATACATATGTATATAATAATAATAATAAAAATATTAAAATAAAGAAAATAAATGAGAAGAATGAAATAATATTTAGTTTTTGGCGAAAATATTCAAATTGAATGAACCGCCAATAAACATCAAACAACAACAACAACAAGCTATAAGTGTTAGTGTGCATTCAGCTGTGTGCCGAGATAATGGGCATGGTTTTTTTGATGATATGACGGCAATAAGTGCGATTTATCAGGCACTGACTTGGTAAAAATTGACAAAAATGGGAACCTGACATGGGTGTCACTCAGAGCGCCTTAAAACAAAAACTACACGACCAAAATTACTGTTCTTGGTATCGCTTTTCATTGGAAAATTAAGATACCCTATCCGATGGACATAATCATTTTTTTACTATATTTTGGGAAATGCCCAGTTCCGTATTTTGGGGGGCCACCCGGTATAATATAATAGAACGCACAATGTTTGCTTAGTCCCGAGGACGAAGCATTCTATTTTTTTATATCAGAATAAAATGTTCAAATTTACATTACATTCGGGATATATGGTTAAATGATGGTGATGTATATTATATACAAGATTATATGTCAATATTGAAACTACACGCCAATCTTGAGATGGTTGTGCTCTGTAATATGCAGTCTTTGGTTGCACATATACATACTCTCATTTTAACAATCATTGATACTTATACTAGTTAAAAACAGAATACAAGGTAGCGTAGTGTATATAATTATAAAAAAACAATAATCATGTATTATAGTGGAATAAAGAATGTTCTGATGTAATTAGAAATGATAAAACGAAAAATTGTTAAATGTATGCCACTCTGTTTGTACAGTATAAATAAATGTATATGTATATGACTATCGAAAACGAAAAGCCTTCGCTCGAAAGTTTATTCGAAAAGCCAAGAGAGAATATTGGCAGATAAATTGTGGATCAATTCATCGATTCGATCACTCCTTTGGCTAATACTTGGAAAAGGGGTAAATTATCTTAATGATACCAATAATAATACATGTGCATAGACGGAATAATTGTATACAAGAAAAAAAAAGTGTTATAGTGTACACCTAGACATTTTTTTAGAATTTTCTGAATATGATTTGTATATAATTATATACTCTGAGTAAAGACATTTTTTAGATTGCACTCGACTTACTAAGTCAGATAATTTGTTCTTTTTTTAAATAATGGTATACCTAATAATAATACCAATGAAATGTTGATATGTTCGAACAGATAAAGTGCTATGCAAATTTCAGCAACCCAGTACATGACTTGATCGTATACCGTATAGTATATCAACAATACCTTTAGTATGTAAAGATGATGAATATGTAAACATAATTAGCTATTTGAATGCTGACGATTGTGTCATTTGGTTTTCTGAGAAGAATGTGTAATTATTATGTATAGGTTTTCCCATCCATTTTCAAACAATCGTCATTCAATTTCAATCATCATGATCATTGTTAACTTCAATTTCGTCCGGAAAGTCGTTCGCCGATCGTATGTAATGTTCGATTTCGTCATTCATCACATAATTTCGTTTTTTTTGCAACCAACTTCGTCAATGACACGATCGTTTTAGTCAAAGCTCATTCAATTTCGTCCGATCACTCCTGCCAGTGTACAATGTGATGATCAATTTCGTCATTGGGTATTTAATTTCGTTATTTCCCATTCGAATTCGTCAAACAATATCGAAAGCTGTATTTGATACTTTGTTTCATCATATTATCCATTGTTTATTTGAACCCAGTGTCTATCTTTGTTTTATGTCCCGGAAATTCATACAATTTTAGTCTGTCGTCTATTGAACAATTTTTGTATTTCATATATCATTAATTTGATATGGTAATGTGCCTCCCAATCAGTTTATCGTTTTAGAAACAATTATTATTGAAGTAATTCCTTTTGAAATGAATTGTATGAACTTCAATAGGAAAATACATATGACCAGAGCAACCAGACTATACATGACGAATTTGAACGACTAAGTCTTGAAATCGGATGACCAATGACGAATTTGAACTTCACATTGTGCGTCTTATAACCACTCGGGACGAATTCCATTGCAAAATGACGATTTAGAATAAGCAAATTTTGAATTAGAATGACCATTGATCAATTAGAATGGTAAATGACTAAATCGAATGTAGCAATTGCAGTTTCCTAACTTCTCGGGACGAAATTGAAGTAATCATTGTTTGAATTTGATTGACGATAGTTTGAAAATGGATGGGAAAACCTATATTAGAAACCAACATTATTCAGATGTTTTGAATGATGGGTTTATGAGATCACACAATATACACGTACGTGTTGTTTACAAATGGAAATAATACTGTTGATATAAAATGAAATAATGTTGTACAAAGTAAACAGGATCATACAATTGTAGGAATTACATTAGCTAAGAAACTCAGAAATGTTGTAGAGATATGACATGTGTATACAAAAAAGGAAACGCGTTGGAATCATTAACAGGAACTCAATGGGGATGTGATACTTCATCTCTCCTTACATGCGAGTATATTTTGTCAAGCGTACGATTCAGCTCCCAACGGTGTTCAGAATTAGTTCAATACAATATCAAAGTGTGAAGGTGGGGGAATTGCATTGAATTTAATTGTAAAGGGTTTGTACTAGCGCCTATAGCTCCCCAGTACATCAGTACTCTTCAGACATGAACGCGTGAAATGCCCCTAGATCATTCTGGGGAAACACTTTTTGTATGCGAAATATATCAAGAGCAGATCAAATGTATAAATGCCCCTTTGATTACGATAATGAGATGATGGAATATATCGAAACATTCGTCGACCTTTGGTAAATAGGGTTTGGCATACTCTCGATGTATAGAAGTGAAAAATAGATTGAATAAGTCATACATACAATTATTAATCATGAATTGTTAGAGCTGGAATAACATCAAAGAGTGTACTTGGGACATTTCAGCCAAGTGTAATTTTTAAACAAAAATAATCAATTTTAAAACAATGTCCAACATAATCTAGTTTTAAGGGTAAATGTAAACACAAACAAATAACAAGTTACAAGGTAGTTATTTAACTGTACTTTATTTTGCCTGTCATATGTATGTGTGTTTCTGTATGTGTGTGTGTGTGTGTGTGTCTAAATAATGTTATGTTTATATTGTCAATATTTGTTTTACTGATGATTTTACTAGAAAAGGGGGACCAGCCTAGACAGGTCAGCGGCCTTTCTGGTCCCTTACATTCCTTCTTTCCCCTTGCATTTATTTGGGTTGTTGTTATAGTTGTTGCTGTGGTTGTATTTAACAACATATATATAAGTATGCTGTATATAATTTGTATGTTATATTACTGTATTTTATTTTTTATATTGTAATGTTTAATATGAGTATACATATTGCGTTGATCCGCATGTGGAGAAACAACCGCTTAATTTTAGACTGCATTTATGTGTACTATTGATTATTTGGGGGATTATACCTCCTAGTCTATCTATAATTATTATATGTATATTACTCACTTCTAGAGAATGAGAATTAATGTCATAATGTCATGTTTTATACATATTGTATACAAGCTAGATAAGTAGCCGTAGTAGCCCACATTAAAGGGACTTAGTAACATTGTCCAAATCCTCAAAATAAAATTTTAATTCTAGCGGTTCCCTCATACCTTGTTGTATTCGTATTAACAATAAAATCATGGGACAGGTTTCGGTTTTTCAAATTTCCCTTTCGTTACAAAGATATGTACGATCAAAGTATTCAGATAAGAAAAACTCCGGGCGAGTTTTTCATCCCTGTACAAAGTGAATGCAGTGAGTTAGTGAATATCACCCAATATCACTTTGCATTTTCGCTCATTACTTGGCCATGCAATGTCCATTTGACTTGAAATTTTCACACAATACCCTGTGGACATATGAGATATCAGCACTATACATTGCATCAACCATTCATCACTTTTTTCACATGCCAACAAAGTTACTAGATCCCTTTAATGTTCGTTTACCTCTGAGTCTGTGTTTCAATGAATGTAAGACATTTAGATTAAGTTGAACATATTTATATGTTTTTTTATTAGAATATTGATACCCGGAAACGAGGAGCGAACAGTTGGCATCGACCTGGTCCCGTCCGTGTATCGGGGGGCCTGGCTATTTTTCTCTCTTGCTCCAGTTGAGAAGCCCTCCACATTGTACCGCATCCCGTCAATATGAAGTAAAATACATGGTCACTTACAAAACAAATTGAAATTGGAACTCTTTAAATGATATTCCAATCCAACTCAATCGGCATTGTTTGCACAAGCGTCAATCGAAAAGCAATGGGGGATATATGAAATTACGAACAAATTTATGTCGGGATATGATAATAATAATAAGCAGTTTTGGATTGGGGGGGGGGGGGGGGGGCAAAACCCCAAGGGGGCTCACAATTTGTGTGTGTAGGGGCTCATGCCCAACCACACTCTGGGTTGCCAACTTTGAGCCAGATGTGAGAGTGAGACATTGCGAGGGAGCGAGGCGACTGAGCGGGGGGAGGGTGTGGGAGGGGGGTGTTCCCCCTCCCACGGTAGGGAGCTTTTGCATGTTTGGACTTGAAATTGTGCAATCTGGTGCATACCTAGATAGGAAATTCGGCTGTATTTGGGAAAGCGTGATATGAAAGCTATATAGGTAGGAAATTCGGGCTTAAAGATGAAGGCCAGTTTTGGAAACGTCCCCTACCAAAAAATTAAATGGAAGCTCTTATTACCAATCATGTGAAAGAATATGTTTTTACTAATACGGGATGATACAAATTTTGCCTGGAAACCGCCTACTAATTGATATATTTGGTAAATTATCATATCGATCCGGCCTGGCTCGATATCTCGCCGATGGTCGTATTGTTGATAAGCCACGTGCGATGCGTGTAAATCCTGTGGCAAATTCGCACATGGTAATTTGCCCAAGCAAATCGCTCGAACGAGCGTACGAATGTGGCCAGCGTAGACGCGGGCCAAGCTGACGGTGAATTTAGGCTCAATGTCAGCGGCTTTCATAAACGTTTTTACTGATTTTTCTGCATTTGACAATAGTACGGTTCAGATTTTTCCACACACGCTCCTTTTGATGTTATTTCAATAATACTAATCTATTAGTTTGACCAATAAAGCTATTTCCCACTACTGGCCTTTCCCTTTAAGATTAACTGTATCTGGGAAAGCGTGTTATGATTTTGATACACAGTTCCAACATAAACCATATGGCGCATGTATGATCCAACAACATGGCCTACAGCCAATGATGAATCCCGAGGGAGCGAAGCGACCCAGGGCTTGGGCAGAGCCAGAGGGGGAGGGTTTGGGAGGGGGTATCCCCTCCCGCGGGGGAAGATTTTGCATTTATATACTTGAAATGGTGCAATTTGGTGCACTTCATGCCATATCTGTGAAGGAAATGTAGAATCCGAGTTAAACAAAAAAATAATAAAATGTCTATGCTCTCATCAGATGTTTCAACAAACTGAGATAATCTGTTCGCGCGCGAAGCGCGCAGCGAAAATTGAAAATGGATGTGTAAACTAGTTTTTGAACGTTAGCTCATACATTTGATTGTGTCTTTCCCACTCTTTTTGAAAAAAAATTGGGAGGGGAGGGGGCTTTTTTTTTTTGGGGGGGGGGGGGCAAAATTGCGTTTTGCCCCCCCACCCACACTTTTTGGATTGGGGGGCGGCCGCCCCCCTGCCCCCCCCCCCCCCCCCCCCCACTTCCGGCGCCTATCACATCAATGGTAGCCTCCATGCTGTACGCGATGAATGGGATTGGCCAGTACAGCGAGAGAGTTTGAATGATGCTCCGTCCTTGCCCAAAGGGCCAATGTTGGTCGTACAGTATTTACGTGAAATTCTGTTTTAATGTGTAGAGCCCGGGGGGTCTGTCCTCATAGAAAGGGGGGTATCATGCGTGACCAAGGACTTGCCAAAAGCACCCTAAACGAGTATTTGCGTGGTGCAAAAAATACACCCTAAGTAAGTATGATTATCGGTAATTTGATACCCTAAGCAAGTAATCAATTTTTTGTAAACCCCTAAGCAAGTATTTTTGATACCCTAAGCAAGTAATCAATTTTTTGTAACCCCCTAAGCAAGTTATAACTATTTTTGATACCCTATAAGCAAGTAATCAATTTTTTGTAAACCCCCTAAGCAAGTCATAACTATATTTGATACCCTAAGCAAGTAATCTTTTTTTTGTAAACTCCTATTAAAAGCAAGTGATAACTATTTTTGATACCCTAAGCAAGTAAGCTGAGTTTTTGAGACCCTAAACGAGTAATTCATCTTTTTGAGACCCTAAACGAGTAATTTATCAGCCTAAAAAAAGTGATTTTGAGACCCTATTCGAGATACTCGAGTATCTCGCCTGATCGTAAAAAACCACCCTAATTACTCGTTTTCTTGGTCACGCATGATACCCCCCTTTCAATGAGGACAGACCCCCCCGGGGTGTAGAGAACTTAATCAAAAGTAGATATATGGTGGGGAAACTGTCCGTTTAAGTTTGAGCCACTGTACTTCTTCATACATAACCGATACTGTGTAATGCACATATGTATTACTCTCTCGCCAAAACTGATCACAAAGTCCTGCTAACTTCAGTTTTACCGATTTATGTATGTATTGCCTTGCTTAGATTATGACCTTGCTCTCCTGTTCAATTCAATTTCATTCAATGAAGGTCTATTGGTGCCATTCATATTACATATTTGGCAGCCCGAGGTTTGAATTGTACATGTTTCCAAGTGTATTTACTGCATAATTAAAGGGGGAAATTAAATCTCTAAGTTTGCAAAAAATAAATGTTTTACAAATTACCGCTATAGATTTCAAATTACTAATATATTTCACACAAAGGATAAAATGTGACATGTCAAATGCATGGAAATCAAATGAAAAGATATTGGTTATAACATACGTGTAAATGCAAGTTATAACACATATAAAAATCCGTTGCATTAGAAGTGTTAAAGATGTTGCCTCTGACATGGAAATGTTGCCGCTGGCTTGTCCACCCAATACTTATAGGGAGACAAACGCTGGAATATTATTTGCTTACCGATACTGATAAGTGAAAAATTCATGTCACTTCTAGTTGTATATATATAATTATGCTCTAAGACTTGGGTTTCACTAATAATGGAAATAATCACTGTTGTTTTAACCCGCTACCAACCTTGCAACGGTACCATATAAAACGTCTTCTAAGCGCATCTTAGCGTGCATTGACAAAAGTGGGTTTTGAAACCGATGTTGTTGAATCTGCTGCTATGTCAGTGGTTACGTAACCCGCTTTTTATTTTTTTTCCTGCCAATCATATATGTCATGCGGTACCGTAATTGGAAAACATGACATCCTCTAGTGCTCACCCAACTTTAAACCTTGGCTCCAATATGTTGTAAATGCACATCAATGGCCACACCCAGACGATCGTGTACTTTGGAGAAAAGCAGGTTTCTTTGTCCAACCTTGAACACACGCCTATGGGAACATTGAAATTTAATGTTCCATATTTTGATTTGTATAAGATAATTGGTCCTTAAATTGTAATTTCTAGATAGCTACATAGCTAGTTTATTAATGTACTGATATTGTTACTGAAATTTTGAAATGACTCGGCCTCGGCTTCGAAAATGTTCTAGAACCCCCGATTCTCAGACAATGATCTCGGTCTCGGCCTCGAAAATTTTTGTCTGGACCATGCCCATTCTCTCGGCACACAGCTGAATGCACACTAACAATAGCGCGCGTACTGCTCGTTGTTCGATGCTATGACGGGAAGTAAGTGCCATTTATCAGGCACTGACTTGGTAAAAATTGACAAAAATGGGAACCTGACTTGGTGTCACTCAGAGAGCCCTAAAACATAAACTACACAACCAAAATGACTGTTTTTTGTATCATTTTTCATTGGAAAAGACACCCTATCCGATGGACATAATCATTCTGTTACTATATTTTGGGAAGTGCCCCGTTCCGTTTTTTGACCCCCCTGTATAGGTATACAATAAATAATCACTCTCGTAATAATGAACTATTGTAAAAGTTTCTGCTTAATGTTGATTAAATATAACAAAAGGTATCAGACGGCCGGATAATGTGGTTGCTTGGGGCCCGTCGTGGTTCATCAATCCGGAAAAGAAGACACTAAAGGAGATCGCTGAGAACTATACAGATGCATTCTATCTTTCGGATAACTTCGTCAGCATGGCTTGTAACATGTACGACAACGAAACGGGTATAGATAGGTAAGCGATATTCATTATATGAATTGTAATTGGAAAACTCAGAAGCTAAGCAAAGAGCAAAGACTATGAATGAATATATTTGAAACTTTCACCTCCACAATTCCAGACCAGCGCTCTATCAACTGTGCTACAGAAGCTTAATATCTGTGACTTGCATATTGTACGTACATCGCCGTTCTTTCGACCAAGCTATTAATGCCACATATATGTCCGCTTAAGATCAATACACTGATTCAAAAATAAACAATTTGGTAAATGAATAATTGATTAACATAAACATATGAATGTAATTTCAACAAATATGTTTTTTTCACCCCTGATTTTAACAGAAAAAAGACACAATCGTGGCCGTCAACTGGGTGGGTTGGGATGATGCTTGCCCGACATGTCTGCCAGGAAATCAACGTCTTCGGAATGGTTCCAGAAGATTATTGCAAGTACGCAACAACGCCGTAATTGGCAAAGACATAAGTACAAATTTAGTATATGAGTAAATGGTAAAAGACTTTTAAAGACGATACCAAAATAATATATTATGATAAAATAAATTTTTAGTTTATATGTACTGCTCTTTTAAAATTCGGATCAAATTCATATATTGACAATGTTTACATCATTTCTGAAAATAAATCTTCAGTATTGGGGAAAATGAACAGCTTGAAATAATGTTTTTCCTTAAATGTGACAAACGTATATTTTTTGTTGACGCCATGCAATTACTGTTTGTCTTTGCTCAGCATGTCTCTAACCCTTAATTATAGAACTTAAAGGGTACCACCACCCAAAAATAATATTCTTATAAATGAAAGGTAACATCTTTAGTATTCCATTCCATCAACAAGTTCACAAAAATATGTTTCCAGAAAGAAAAAAAAATTGGAAAACGCATCACCATTCTAAAGCATGCGTTCATGGGTCTGAACGTACGAGACTAATTTGTCCAGATCGAACGAATCGCCCGGGATTCTATTGTCTCCAAACGTACGCGTGAATAGCATTGGCGCACTCGCAAATGTTTGGCCTGTACGGAACCAAGAAATAGTAGTGGTTCCGTAAGTGGTGGAAATTTTGTTTATTTTGTTTATGAATTACACAACCCTTTGCAAAATGTTGGGTACCTATTTGATATCACAAAACGGTACCAAAACATATAATTATGTGTTGTTCTTTGCCTGGTGGTCCCCTTTAATAGAAACCATACCCTACCACCCCTTTAGGGACAATGACACTATTGCTTTCATTGACTCTAACAGATAATTACTATATTGTTTGAAAGCCAAAGCATAATCGGGCAAGATACAGGAAAAATATGGCTCTTTGAATATGTCAAATTGGCAACGTAATTTTACGTTATTTTACAAAAGTCTTCCCATGCACTTTCCCAATGTGTAAAACTGAAATGAAGGGTAAACATACATTTTGAGAACATTGAACACAATTGTATACAAAACGTGTAGGGAGTGCGTTGGCAGTTTGAGTCACTCGTATAAATCAATGACTATTTCGAAAGAGCCATAGTTTTCTTATTTCTTGATTGATCCTACTCAAATTTTTAGAGACTATTCGTCCTATCTATTGTGTTATAGTGCCAACAACGATTAAGTTATACAGTTTGGTGACTAAAGTTTGGCGGTATGCAACTAAATTGATGTACTTCAAAACATAAGTTATTTTACTGTTTTGTGAAATTTATAATTTCTAATTTATCATTTGTCTTCATGAAATTACATTTACGTAACTCCACGTCAATTGTAAAGTAGCATATTATGCAGACAGTATAGAGGCAATAGTAGTAGTAAGAGTTGCAGTTGTAGTAGTAGTAGTAGTAGTAGTAGTAGTAGTAGTAGTAGTGGTAGTGGTAGTGGTAGTGGTAGTGGTAGTGGTAGTAGTAGAAGACGAAGAAGAAGAAGAAGAAGAAGAAGAAGAAGAAGAAGAAGAAGAAGAAGAAGAAGAAGAAGAAGAAGAAGAAGAAGAAGAAGAAGAAGAAGAAGAAGAAGAAGAAGAAGAAGAAGAAGAAGAAGAAGAAGAAGAAGAAGAAGAAGAAGAAGAAGAAGAAGAAGAAGAAGAAGTAGCAGTAAAGCAGCAGCAGTAGTAGTAGTAGTAGTATTAGTAGTAGTTGTACATGTAGTAGAAGACAATAATTGTGATCATCAACAAAACCAATATAATAAAAATGTCCGAATGTGTATTCCTTTATTTGACCAGAACCCACGCGAACTCCACAGTACCGTACCACTACTTCGAACCGAACTGGCCACCAGAGTGCAGATTATATCGCGAGTCGAGAGATATGTCTAAAGCAGGGCACCGCTTTGAAACAGAAAAGACCGCCTTCGCGCGTTGGTCTAAACTCAAGCCTAGGATCTTCTTTCATCATCCGGAATGGTCTACATAAAGAGGCCTATTTTATGGAACACAATTATAATTAGTCCGACTTTGGAACCTGTGATCATTTTGATTTTCAAAATTCCCCGGTTAGCCCAATTTGCTTGGCTGAGGTTCATTTATCATTCATTTTCACTATCCTGAAAAAGCGGTTCCCACTATTCAATTAGTGCTGTGTCAAAATAAATATGGGTGTCAATAGAGAGCCTAACCAATTTAGACGAAATATCACAGAACTTATACAATTATATTGTTTATATGTATGGTCTCTCAAACCGGGTGCAGAGAACACAGAATACAGCAGCAAGATAACATCGAAGTCCTCGTTCTCACGATCCGTTTTCACCCACTTAACATTGGCCCTATTGTTTGCCTTTTGAAAAAAACATGTCATTTTTAAATTACTTTGGATGTGCTCCAATAATTTCCCACGTGTATTGTTTGCCTTTTGAAAAAAAACATGTCATTTTTAAATTACTTTGGATGTGCTCCAATATATCCCACATGTTGACGTAGTTAAAGGGGTGGTACATTTTTGGTAAGGCTGAGCTGTACAACCAAAACCTGCACAATAACACTACAAACTAATAATTATAACTCCAACATGCTCGAAAGATATAGAAAATTACAAACAACTAATTAAAAAGCCCGTTATCATTTAAAAATAGTCATTAAAACAACACAAGAGGGCGCTCTCTAAAAAAGCATTGGTTTCAACCATTATTCATACAAAATTATGCATTTGATGTTTTGTTCAAATAATGATTACATAGAGAGATCATTAACAACTATTTAAAAACCTCTTTTGAAAATTTTTGAACAAGTGTAGGCATATTTTTATTTTTTTCTTCTTAAATCATCCAATAAATCTGGACCCCAGATTTATTACGATTGGATATATCTCTTGATATTTCAGCCGTTTCTGAACCGATTTTGATCAAATAAAGTTGATTCTGCCATTAAAATTGTATGCTCTTTCAAATTTTACACTCAGTTTTTCATTACCTCACAAACAATTATTTTTGCAGCGCCCTCTGCACCAAAACTGAACTACCCCTTTAACCTGATTCACCGACACAGTCACTCCAATTTGCACTCTCAGGTCATTATCACAACACCTGTTTTCTGTCTGTCTTGTTAATATATACTCAGACTTTTCGACTGTTTCGTAACATATACTAGCTTTTTGATTGGATCACGGAGACAAAACTCGGTGAATGTTCATCCCTAGTTCGTCTATTGTCCGCTACACTGGGAATTCCACGGTAACGGAAGGACATTCAGACGCAATTTTTGAAATTAAATCAAATAATTCTAGAATCCTGCTTATGATTTATCATTGTAAATTACATTTCTGAGACTCTTGGTGGGACACCTTTGATTTCCTATTTTTGTAATATTTTTTTTTACATTACGTTTATTAGATATGGACACTAATGAGGCCGGTAACGGAATGACGGCAACATGGCCATGGATTTTCAAGTCCTTTAGTTATGATCCAATCTCTGTGAAGTTAAGAGGACTATCATGTAATATTGGCTCATAGTCCATTCCCTAATGTTCTAAGAGTATTACAACACTTATTTGAACAAAAATATGTCTATTGGTATATTAATTACAAAAAGTTAATTGCTTCACTGTTCGGTAACGGAAGGACAGTAACGGAAGGACAGAGTTTTTTATTCATTAAAAATATACTTTAGGGCTTTCAAAAGACTGAATATTTAATCTGAATACATAATGTGATATTCAATCATCCAATGTGGTACCTTAAAACAGAAAAATACTAGAAAGGAATGCAAAAAATAAAGAAAATCTAGAAATAGGCACTGTGTACCATGTGTATAGGTTCATGTATCATGTGTATGGTGTCTGTTTCTCGGTAGTATCCGTTATTTGAGTCGTGTGGGCCCATCCACGGTACTTTCCATTATTTCAGTCTTGTGGGCCGTACTGTTCGTTATTTCAGTCTTGCAATGTGGACCCCTCCCAGGTAGACAGAACAAGGCAAAACTTTGTAATTAAAGGGACAGGTCCACTTTTACAAAACGTCTGAACAGCTTTCAGTTGACGGATGGGGATCAATGTAACACGCAAAAAAAAATTTAGAGCGAACAGCCCTCTAATTTGGATTCTACGAATGAAAAACGAATGCGTCCCTCCATTTAAAGGGGTAGTTTAGTTTTGGTAGAGAGGGCGCTGCACATCACAATTTTGTTGTGAGGTAATGAAAAACTGAGTGTCGAATTTGAGAGAACATGCAATTTTAATGGCAGAATAAACTTTATTTGGTCAAAATCGACCCAGAAACGGCTGAAATATCAATAAATATATCTGATCTTATAATTATTTGGGGCCCAAATAATTAGATGATTTTTAGTAAAAAATAAAAAAATGCTTGCACTTTTTCAAAAATGTTCAAAAGCGTTTTTTAAATAGTTGTTGATGATCTCTCTATTTAATCATTATATCAATAAAACATCACATGCATAATTTTGTATGAAAAATGGGTGAAACCAATGCCTTTTTAAAAAGCGCCCTCTTGTGTTTGAATGGCTCTTTTTTTTAATGATAACCGGCTTTTTACTTAGTCGTTTGTAATTTTGTATACCTTTCGAGCATGGTGGAGTTATAACTATTAGTTTATAATGTTACTGTGCAGGTTTTGGCTACTAAAGTTCAGCCTTACCAAAACTAAACTACCCCTTTAAACTATATATTGGTCAATAAACGTCCCTCAGTTTATTCAGTTTTAGGTCTATAACTCCACGAAAAAGAGATTACAAGCCCTAATTTTTTCAGGCATGCTATTAAATGACATTTCCTTTCATATAAGACAATAACCTCGCAACTTTTGAATTTTGGCTTGCAAAAGTGGATCTCTCCCTTTAACAGGAAAAATATCCCACGTCTGACGTGCGCGAGAATTTCAGTAATTTAATGGGGAAATAAGGTTATTCAGCCGAAACATTTACCGAAAAACCTTATTAAAATGACGGAGAATCGTCCAATTAGTTCCCGCGTTGGAAAACATGTGCTATATGGGCATATTAAATATAAATCCAATTGGTAGAGTCTTTTTATTTTGTAATTTTAGTACTTTGTCATTGTTCAAGTGTAATGTGAATAATTAATACTTTTAAGCTTTTGGTGCAGCTTTTCATGTTCAATGGATAAATGGAGGTTACACAAATATGCTTAGCGTTGTAAAGTCTTCGTTCGCTGGTAATTAGTGGCATAGCGTCTTCGGACCGATTGGGGGCATGTAAGTTATTGGGGGTGTACATCTAAGGTATTTCAGTTAGTTTCACAGATTTCCCCCGTATGTTTTCAATTATTTTTGTCAAATTGTTGTTGATAATCTCACTTTGTGAATTAATGGGTTGCCATTAACAAGCATTTGCTTCCACGATGAATACCTCTCAATATTTCCAGTGTGAAATAAATGCTTTTTCTTTATTAATATTTTGAAAACACGATCACCCTGTGTTTTTGTTTTCAATTAGTAGGTGCAATCATACGAGAGAGAATGACGCTGTAAGCTCAAAATGGTTACAAAACTCTAAAGAGGTTAAACATGTGTGTGAATAAGAATGCTCTTTTCAAACTACCTCGTTAATTGTTATTAAAGGGATGCTTGTAAAGTGTCTAACTCCACGAAAATTACTTGGAGCTTCCTCGTTTACAAATGTTGTTTAGCTTATGGTAAGAGAAGAATAAAATAGGGTTAGGTTTGTTCAAATGGCCCTTTAGTGTGACAATATCTATCATTCAGCTCAAGAGCGTTAATGAACGGTCATACACCTCATAAACGTCATACAGTAATTCGTTGTAAAGGCTGACGCATATTTTTGCTTTTTTAACCAGGAAAGCAGTGTTTTCAATGAACCTTTCACGCATCATTCGGATTATCTTACGATGATTTTGGTACAGGCTTGAAGTCTCAAATGTCATTTTGGCAATATCTGACACTTTACAGGTGCACCTTTAAGTTTATTTAGTCATTGGTATAACTTTGTTGATTATTAGGTGTTCTTAAATATCTGTCTGAAATACTACCGTCTTGTATATTTCATTTTTTTGGTCGATTCTATGTCAAATATTAGATTATGTTTTGAATGTTTAAATGCATCGAATACTCTTAGATTTTAGATGTTTTTATTCATGTTTACAAAATAATGTACAATATAAAGTATAATCATACTCATCATATTAAATCAAACTAAACAATACTATGTATATATTTCAAATAAACTACATAAAGTAAGCTATTTCACTTGTATACATACCACTGTCTGATCTGGGCCCCGTTGCAGAAAGAGATACAATCGATTGTAAGTTACGATTGATCGTAAGTCAGAAAATTTACGCGTTTCAACCAATCAGATTTGCCCATCTAGAACACGTGATCTGACTTACGATTAATTGCAACTTACAATCGATTGTATCTCTTTCTGCAACGGGGCCCAGATGTAATAATAGGTGAAACAAGGATAAGTGTTGTTTTACATTATTTGTTGAATATTAGATACTGCATTTAGTTCGGCATGTTCTACATGGCGAGTTTAGAAAAATGTATATACTTGAATATTGATTTAAAGACAAAGATATTTGCAAGTTAGAACAAATTAGCATGCATTACTCTTTACAGAAATCTCTTTTTAATTATTATTTATAATAATGACAAATTTACATTCTTGAAATTTGAATTGAAGAAGAAAATTGACTTGTAAAAAAAAAAAAAATTAGCATGTACACCTTACTCTTTTAAAACAGCTTTGATATAACATTTGAATATAATTATGTGTAGTATGTATTGATCATGTGCGAAGTAGAATGATGAGGTTTTTCACAATTATATATGTAGCCTATGACTTACGTTAGCTTAAACACACAAACACAATCCTATTTCGGACATTAAATGAATAAATCAAATAATTATAATCTACCTGCACAAATGGCCGGCGGCACAGCTAAATCAGTGGCTACACTGCCTTCGTGCAGTCGACAGCCTGCCACAATTGTCGCCTGCGACGTCTTCCCTAAATGTTACGCAATGCTTGTCTTGTTCTTCGATTTCATGAAATTACAGAGTTTGCAGCACACACAATTAGTCAGCGTACCTATCAAGGCTATCGCAATATAACAACATATAACCCACGCATGAAAGTCATGGACATTATTTGTATCTGTGTTTAATATAACAAAACATATGTGTTTAATGTTTAGGCATTTGTTTAGATATAATATGTTTTCAATTTTTATATTAGATTTTCAATAAAAGTTTATGTTCAAGTAGCAATAAAACTTAGTCAACTCTTGTCATTTCTAGTCTGTAGTATTTCCGAAGTATTTCATGATTGTATTCACTATGAGTAGCTGCAAATGGCGTGAAAACGTGTATAGGTGATGTGGTGCGGTCACATACATGGGCGTTTTTTGTAACTCTCTTTACCAAAACTCAACTATCCTTTTAAAAAAAGAATTTTATAGAACGTGAAATTCAGTATTGCACTAGTACCAACATGTACAAAACAAGATACAATATCATAGTTCACATAAGCATAATTGAAAACTCTCAGTCATAATTCATTGATGCTTGAATGGTAGATAAATATATAAACAGCTAAGTTACAGAGTTTGTTTTCATTAAAAAAGTAACTGATAACACAAGAGGGTGCCCTCCAGGGATAGACTAATGACTAAGTTAAAAGCCTGTTATCATTTAAAAGGAGCCGTTTAAACTCAAGAGGGCACTCTCTAAAAATCATTGGTTTCAACCATTGTTAATACAAAATTGTGCATGTGATGTTTTGTTAAAATAATGATTAAATGGAGAGATCATCAACAACTATTTAAAAACATCTTTTGTAAATATTTGAAAAGTGTAAGCATTTTTTGCAACGGCTGGTTCAAAATGATTGAATAATTGTGGGGTCCCACAAAAGTTAATGGTTATAATATTTATATAATATTGACTGGCCTTGAGGGGGATACGACATAATATTGCCTGAACTAGATTCAAATTGCCCGAGTCGAAGACGAGGGCAATATGGATCCTAGTGAAGGCAATTATGTCGTATCCCCCGAAAGAGCCAGTCAATATCATTATTATTACCCATATCAGACATCTTGAGCAGTAACGGAAATTAGTAAAATGTAAACTTTGTATTAAACTTTGTATTTAAACATACCAAAACCAAGTCTCTGCTTGATAAAATGTCACAAGTACGGCTGCGGCTTGTTTCGTGTACACACCAATGGCAAATCACTATCGCGAGATTTTTCCCGCGGGCCAGTTCACTTTGTAAAATTTCGACTACGAATCGTGAAGTGCCCGGATGTCATATTCCCCTCTTTTTTAACACGTACATCCCATAGGCTTTTGTGAAAGAGGGGAATATGGGGAATATTCCCCTATTTCACCTGCTGGCACTTGAAACGAGGGGAATATGATTTTGTAAAACCACAGCTCAGATGTCTGATATGGGTAATAATTATGGATATTTCAGCCGTCTCTGAACCGTTTTGAATGGACTCAAGATATACAAATGAATTCATTACTTACTTATTCATTGCTCTAATAATTTTTTTTTGCAATATTCTATAATCGTGATATGGTCTTTAACACAAATATCAACCCTAAGTAATTACTCAAAAGCCAGATTAATTCGCCATTATAAATGATTCATAGTAGTAACATGACTTGACCTTAGATATCCTCATTGTTTTGGTATATTGCCAGTTTACCGTTTACGCGTGTGTGTGCCCGGTACAGTATGTATCCTTATTTTCCCTTTTTATGCTAACGTTTCCGATTATTTCAGTGTAATTGTTGAGCGAATGTCATGAATGATCCTGTTTGCAGTAACGTTGTTTGTGTAAATCGGTGCCTTTCGTTTTGGCGTCTGTTTTGTTCTGTCTGTGTTACTGTACAGTCTCTATTGTTGCGAATTTAGCACGTTGTGGTGCTGTTCTCACAGCACCAGTTTTCAGCACCGATGTTTTAGCACCTCGCAGACTTTTATTCACTACTTACACTTGTGGTGCTAAATTTGCTCCTCCAGGTGCACGATGGCGAGCAGCACTCGTTTTTAGCACCTTAATTTTTAGAGTCTACATATTACAATCGCTTTCAGCATTAAACAAAACATATGAATCGACATCTAAATAATTAAAGTCGACTTTTCTAACAAAAAATAGCTTTTAGGTGGCCATCTTGGAAAATGGCCGCCATGTTGGATTTTCGCCATTTTACAGGTCCGTAAGTATCACAATCATGTTCAGCATATTAAAGGGATAGTTGAGTTCTGGTAAGGAGAGTACAGTTTTGGTGAAACTGAATTTTAGTAACCAAAACCTGCATCATTACATATATCATTACTAATAGTTATAACTAGAAAGGAACACAAAATTACAAATGACGTAGTAAATATCATGTTATCATTAAAAAAAGAGCCGTTAAAACGTAAGAGGGCGCTCTCTAAACACTCATCGGTTTCAACCATTTTGAATAAAATATTGTGCATGTGATGCTTTGTTGAAATAGTGATTAGATAGAGAAATAACCAACAACTATTTAAATACATATTTTGTAACTTTTTGAAAAGAGGAAGCATTTTTTTGGAATTTTTAACGGCTGGTTCAAAATTCTCTAATAAACCTGGGGCCTCAGGTTTATTACAAATTGTTATATTTATGGATATTTCAGCCGTCTCTGAACCGATTTTGATCAAACAAAGATGATTTTATTATTTAAATATTATGCTCTTTCAAATTTTACACTCAGTTTTTCATTACCTCACAAAAAAAAAAGTAGTCTAGCGCCCTCTCTACCAAAACTCAACTATCCCTTTAAGAATCATCTAAATCGGCATCAAGATCATAAGAATCGACCAACTGAGTCAATTTTTATATTAAAAAATAGCTTTTTGGCGGCCATCTTGGAAAATGGCCGCCATGAAATTTGCCCTATAGGATGCACGGTACTAATTATTATCTCCATAGACTTACACACTAAAAACCATGATTTCAATCTACGATAAAATTAAAACGATTGCATGAAGTTTCCTATTTGTTTGATATATCTCTGTATCATGGTAGATCTATCAACAGAAAAAAAGAAGAAAAAAAATTGATGCAGCGGAAAATTAATAAAATGAGCCTTGAACGAAGAATACATATTTTTCAATAGTCTTGTCTGAAGGATTCCAGATCTGCATGCTTTGCACTGAATAATCAACAAAAGTAATTATTTACCAGATTTATCCAGATTTTGGGCTTATTATGGAAGATAGCATTACCTTAATGCCAAATTCAGCATAAAAATACAGATAATAAGAACTTGAGTATTGTTTATGATTTATTTTCTGAAAAAAAAATGACGTCATCTTTCCTCCGCTACTTCGCGAAAAAAGTCGAAAAGGCTGAATTACACCCGTGCGACCTTTATACATCCTCTTATAGGGCAGAGATGGCGGCTATTGTGCTTGCTTTAGAATGGCTATATAATCATCCCAGTTTGTATACGGGGGCAGTTATTTTTAGTGACTCACTAAGTTCTTTACAAGCCATAAAGAGTTGCAAAGACGAACTTCCTGTATACGAAATTTTATATATTTGTGTTCACAATTGAAGAATAAAAGGATGCTTGTATATTTTGAATGGATTCCAAGCCATTGTGGTCTAAATGGTAATGAGATTGTGGATATAGAAGCGAAACGAGGTTTGAAAAAAAAAATAGAAATTGATAATAAATTAGCAAGATATGAAGTTAATAGTGTTATAAAGAAATGGATGTATGTTAAATGGCAGAAAAGATGGGAAGGAACGGAATCATGTCTTAAAGATGTGCAAAAAAATGTTAAGAGTATATATATATGTAAATTAAATAATAGAAAAAATGAAAGTATTTTGAATTGTTTAAGAATGGGAAACATTGGTTTAAATGTAAATTTATGTGTATTGAAAAAGCACGATACTGGGTATTGCCCTAATTGTGAGGGTATATTTGAAACTATTACACATTTTTTGTGTCAGTGCCCAGAGTACATAGTTCAAAGGGCCATGTTGATGGCTGAAACAGGTTTATATGAGGAAAAAAAAAAAATGTATTTGTTAAATTCTTTAGAGCGACCCATCCAACAAGCTCTTGTTGATTATGTGAAAAGAACCGGGAGATTACCCATATTATACTAGGCCTAAGAATTTTGTTATCGTTTCATTATTATGATAATAAGACGCCCACTTCCACATATGTGGCGGGAGTCCCGATGTGAGAGGTGGGCTCTGTTATATTAAAAAAAAAAAAAAATTGTTTATAATTTTTGTATATAAATGCATGAAGTTATTTGATTTATTTTGGTTTCGTCTTATAATTACTGCCTACGACCACATATGCGGCGGGAGTCCCGATGTGAGAGGTGGGCCTCGGTGAGATATAAAGGAAATGTTTATATTGTTGTATATAATGGTAGTAATAAACATTTGTAGTGATATTGTATAAGTTTTGATACACGTAAAATTATATGCATGCTCAAGCCGGTACAGAGACTGTTAATAGGATATCTATGCAGGCAACTGAAGACGGTTTTGATCACCATAATAAATTTGCTCAAAATTAATGACATGTATGTATTTAGTAAATTACACCCTGCACCTTGCACTTTCACTTACAAAGCCCAAAAATGTTTGCTACCTCTGTATGTTCTTGTTTAATATGATTTGTTTTGATTTTATATATAATTTTGTTTGTTTTTTGGAATCGGATGCAGGTGCAAAAAAAAACACGAAGGCGACCAGAGTGCATCTCCATGCATCGGGGGGCCTAGACTGATTCGTCAGTTGAGAAGCCTGCTCAACGTACCGAGCCGGGTTGGCCCGATGATGCCTTTAATTTTGGTTTTGTTTATTGATGGTCTGAAAACGTTTATGCACTTTAAAAAATATATACATATGTATATAATAATAATAATAAAAATATTAAAATAAAGAAAATAAATGAGAAGAATGAAATAATATTTAGTTTTTGGCGAAAATATTCAAATTGAATGAACCGCCAATAAACATCAAACAACAACAACAACAACATATGAGATGACTCCAGAATGAAAAACTTTTTTGTCATTTTAAAGCATTATATAAGTACATCAATTATATTATTATTATGAGTTTGAGAATTGGACAATTTTTGTAAAGAGAAAAAGATTGCCCCCATGCATATTGACTTATACACACAAAATCACCCTTTTTGATGATTATCTTCTAAAAGTACAGCTTTGCTCGCATTCAGTCATATCCTGTTTAGATAATATATATGGATCATAATACTGCTACTCACGTTTTGATATAAATAGTATAAGCAGACATTTACAATTGATGCAAAAAGAAAAACAAGAAAAAGAAAATCAATAAACATGAATGTGCATGGCATTAGTACATGCTATCAACTTGAGCCTGTTAATTCAATGAAAATGGAGAAATGCACAAAATGAGACTTATTTGCAGATCATGAGTAGGCCTAATGTGGATAAGAAGATAATGGGAAAAGAAGAGAGAGATAGAGAGAGAGAATGAATGAGATATATAGACAGATATAGGAAAAGATAAATAATGGTAATATAGATATGAAGATACAGAAGATGGGGGGGGGGGGGGGGGGGGGGGGCCCCGGGGAGGGGGGGGGGGGGTGGGAGAGAGTGAGTGTGTGAGTGACTGATGAGTTAAAATGGCCAGCAGTTCTCCTGTAGCTCACTTCTTGTCCTACAACAAATCCGCTACTTCGCGAAAAAAAGTCGAAAAGGCTGAATTACACCCGTGCGACCCTAAGGTAGCCTGCCTACCAAGTTTGTAGCTTGTATCAAACTTTGAACGATATCCATGATATTTTACACTTATCTGCTCTACTATTCATACTGTTTTCATTTATTTCATTTTAGATAATGCTTTACTATGCTATACTGGTTAGCCAGTGCAGTGCGTTGCAAGCCCCGGCTTGAACTGCGAAGTCACGTATTTACAAAGACAAAACATACCACTTGTGTCAGTATTAGAAGAACGATCTGCAATTTGTTTATTATCAGCTAAATAGTTTCACGCTAGTTATTATTGAACCAAAAACAATGAGGTGTTTAAGGACGTTTAAATCTATTTGCTGTTGGAATTTATTATTCAAACAGGTAAGTGTCAGTATATTAGTTTTCAGTAATTATTTCGATATAAACAAGAGATGTTAATATGTGCCCAATTTATGTCATATAATGTGCACTGATATAGTATTACCGTGTTCAAGATCCATTTTCCCTCAAAGAATTCCAAATTGATTCTTTATCATGTTTATACAGACGTTTAGGGGGCCCAGTAGGATATTATTTGACATGTTTGCACAATGTTACTATATCGTGAATATCTTTCCAACCATTGAAGTTACCCCATACATAGACCGACAAATCGTTCTATATTCCGAGGGTTAGGTCCACTGAGACTGTGTCTTGTTTCATAATACTTTTACATTTTATTCCCTCTCCATTATAGACTGAAGACTATGGTATTCGTGTGTGTGTGTGTGTGTGTGTGTGTGTGTGTGTGTGTGTGTGTGTATAGGTTGCCGACAAAGTATTCGAAAACAGTGAAAACGCATCCTAATTTCCCAAATATCATACATAAATATATCATAATGGGATATAAGTTTGAACGAAATAAAAGTTCAATAATTCTTGTACGGAAAAAAATCCGACCCGACCGACGATCGGGCCCCAATCGGGTCGGGTCGAGTCGGGTCGAGTCGGAAGAGAAGGTCAGCGCACACAGACCCGACTGGTGCCCGATCAATGCACGACGGATCGGGAACCACACTGAAGCAGTGGATAATGAAATGTTGAGAAAAGTGTTGAGAAAAGAGCCCATATTGATGTCTTTATTTTATCATTAACATAGATAATACAGTATCCGATATTGGCATCATTCCCTATTCATCATGTAAAATTATCATTTTATGCAACGGAACATTTACTATAAAAGCTATTGTCTGTCATGAGGGGATTGATATCTATTTCTGTGATATTCTCCATCAGGCTAAAATTATTCTGAAAGGGGTGAGGGGGGGGGGGGGGGGGTGGCAAGTGATCGATATTTTCCCAAAGAGGGGAGATGGTCAATTGGGCCTTGCCCTTTCATGCTGTCCCCTCTCCATTAATCATCGCCAGTGGCGTAGTTTGGTCGGTCTGATTGGGGAGGGAGGCACGCAAAATTAGTGGGGGGGGGGGGGGGGGCACACCTTATGTTTTGCTTGTATATTCCCCCAAAATGTCCCCTAATGTTTCCTAATATTTGTTCTCAAATTAGTAGGGCATGCCCCCCCCCCCCCCCCCCCCCCGTCGCTACGCCACTGATCATCGCAATGATGTTAAACAAATGTCATTCCTTACAGTTCTTTTAAACTATGTTCACTGAAGCGTGCCTCCGGCATGTGTTTATTAATATTTTCCCCAACATAAAGAAAATTCCACTAGGCAATTAAAGGTTTAGTATTGTTTCATTTGTATCATTAGCCACAATGGATGTGAATAATTATGTGTTATCTTTTCCTCAATTTGAGAGAGCTAGTGAAACATATATCATATTAATGATGATTTACACTAAGGTGAAGTAAAGCCTGACAATAATATTCTTCCTCGCCTCCACTCCCCTATCCCTATCATTTCACCCAGACCGTTTCGTTTTTCATGAGTGTGGGGTTACCCCCCCCCCCCCCCCCCCACCCACCTCCTCCAATGCATTGATGTACGCGGAGGGAGGCACACCACATTTATATGTCTTTATTTGGACACAACATTTTTCCTTCTGTTTTTAAGTTAGGCAAATTATTGCTAATTATTGCCCCCCCGTCTTTTCCCCCCTCCATCTAGAAATACAATTAACACTAATTTGTTCCTACCCCTTGATGGATCGAAACTGGCCAGTGATGAAATTATGGAGGGAGGGATTTCCATCTAATATCAAAATCTCGAAATCCACACACACCCCAAGACAACGTTAACGTAACTTAGACTGACCCCCCCCCCCCCCCCCCCCCCCCGGCCTGCTCCATGGTCACCCCCATTCTCCTCTAAAGTTATTTGCTTGTGGGTAGAATATGTTACATTTTCTCTGAGCTCTCTTTATGCAAAATCTCGGAGAAAGATAGATGAATTAATGGGGGTGAGGATGTGGAAGGGGATACTTGTCCAGGACTTGATATTCTCATTGGTTATCCATGGTTATCATAATACTTTATCCATATTCAAAGACAAAATTAAGCAGATCATTCTTGTACTTAGTATTGGCATAGACAGTTGACAAACATAATTTACAGATTAACCAAAAGAGCTAGTTACGTTTAGCTTGTTTTAATACAAGCTAAACTTTATAGAGCAACGATGACCCAAATTAGATTATTATCATATGGCAGAAATCATTTAAAATCTGACGTACATTATGATCTAAAATCGTTCTAAAAAGTGTAAATTCAACAATTCAAATACTGCTCAACTTTGGACGTAAGTTATATAAGTAATTGTAGGGCTAATGAATAAACAGAGTCAATTTATTATCACTGAATCTTGATCTCACCTTGGATATAACCTGGAAAAATATAATTATACAAACTTTCAAAGCCTAGCTAGGTGCATTGGAAATACGGCATATATTAATATAAACTACATATAGCCTTATAGGTCCAGGTTCAAGGCCTAACATACAAGACGCAATATAACTTCATATTTCAAGTTCAGATTTGTAAATGTAAGTAAACTTGTAATAGTGCTATGCCTATGGGTGGAGTATCACTTGCCAGACTCTTGAAAACACAAGTCATAACGTTGCGTTTTGACATCAGCTACATACGCTAGACTAAATCAATTCTTTGAATTCCACTATAGTTATGAAAATTGTATACAACACATCTATGCCATTACTAATGAAGGATATCTACCCTTAAAATTTACCTTTCTTCCTAAATTGCCTCTTCTCACAGCAGCAAATGCACAACCGATAACGTAATAAACAGACGAAACGTGTACTTGCTATGCTTACAATACACGTTCGCGATGAAAATAATTACACGTAAAGTCAACGCATTCCTGAGGGGAAAATGTTGTCGCATTTCACCAGAACATCCATAGCAAAAATATTACGTCATTTTCTAGCGTTGTAATTGGTTGAGGCTCTCCTGGGGCTCTCCAGTCGGGCCCGACTCCCATTCTCGATTCAACATGTCAAATCGGGCACGATTGGCCCCGATTGGATACCGACTGGTAAAATCGGAGTCGTGAGGCATCGCACACAGAGCCGATCCGACTGAAAACCAGTCTGGTCGGGTCGAGTCGGCTCTGTCTGCGGCGGGCTTAACGATATATCACACTTCACAAGTGTCTTGGTCATGGTTACAATCTGTTAACGTGTTACCTCGCTGCGTTCTCGATCTTCCAAATTCTCGCAACAGGCAGAAGCATCGAGCGGCACTTTGGCATTTCAAAATATGAATATTCATGTATTCGATTCTCTAAAGCAATGTGATTGGTCAAGTTTGTGTTGGGTTTATTTATATTAAGTTTCGTCTTATCGGTTCTCGCGTCGCGCTAGAGGTTAGACTGTTTTCGCAAATGACTACAGAAGGGCTGAGTACGGAGGAATCAGTCATCTGTGACCGTATCCGTACTCTGGCTACGTCGCGAACTATTTGCAGTTTCGCAGTGAAGAATAAGGGAGTTCGTACTTACAAACTGCGCATGCGCCAATTTCTGGACGAAAATTTATTTACCAAGATTGTACCCGGAAATCATCTCTGTCATCGATTTTGTGTGTTGTTCTATGGACCTTTCGTGCAATTATTGTCACATTGGAAACGTGTTTTCACGGGAAATTTGGCTCGAAGTCATGAATGTTTTTCTGAATTAATCATAATAGACATCTCATATACATAAGACTGATTTTTTTAAATTTATTTTTTCTATTTATTTTCGGATTTTAAAGGACCTACAGAATACAACGTACTTTGACACTTATTCAATAGTTGATGACTTGAAGCATTGGTATGCCGAAGAAAAATCCATGAAATTAAACACAGTAGTGATTTAAGACTAGTTTTCTGATGCCAAATCACACTTAGCAGCCAGTTTACGCCCCACCCACATTTAGCGTCTGGAATCGGCGGCGTGATCGACGTGTGATTGACAATTCATTTGTTTACGTCATGACGCGTCATCTACAGAATTTAATTCATTAGTCCGGTCTTTAGATGACGTCACATTTTGGCGATTTAAAAGGGGCGTTCCCAGGACAATAAGATATTTACTAATTATCCCAAAATTGATTGATTTCATGAGAAATGACTGCTAAATTATTTTTCTTCAGGAAAATTACTTATAGAGAGCCGAATTGTGAAAATTAGGCCATCTAGACGCTGTAATTCCTTTAACAAAAATGTCAACGTTCGTATCTGGGCTTTTATTGAAATCGCAAAGGCCCCATACGTAGATTTGTGTGTACTGTTTTCTTTAAGTGTTGAAAACGGGCAAAGATGTGATTTTTATTCAATTTTTTTATTTTTTAGCCTGCTTCAAGTTTGAAAATTAAAATGAATGGTTACATTTATTAAATTTTAAATATTTTAGTATTAAGGTGAGTTTTTTTTTGTCAAACGTAATGAAACACAAGGAGAATTCACGCACGCACGCGGAAATTCTGCATAGAGCTCCTGTACTTTAAATGCGTGCGTCACAGGCTGTGCCGTAAACGTACGCGTAAAGCCTCAATGTTGGTACAATCTTCCGAAAACCCCGGTTACGTCCGTTGCTCCATGGGCTAACTACGAACTCCCTTATACGGGGAACGTGCATCGATACGATAGGAACGTGTCCTTGCTCGAAAGAACAAGCGCGCTGATTGGCTGACCCATTGAAGTATGGGCTGACCGCGCCGCTCTACGCCCGACGCTAATTCAGCCGAATACCATTGTAGGTTTGGACGATACGCGGAAATGTTCGCTCTGAGTGCGACCCCCCGCTAAGATTAGCGTTGTAGAATGCCCGCGTCGTGGTTGCGAAAACAGCCTAATTTGACATCGAAGGAGTAAGTTCCCGATATCTGACTTATAAGTTTTATTTCAATTGATTTTGTTAATGTGGCTGCTAAATAATAGTACAGAGTACTATATAAGCGCATTATCAACTTATGTTTTAGTACATTCAACGGTGAAATTCTGATTTGTAATGAAAAAATGGCCACACTGAATTTACTGAGTGGCCCATATATAGTGTGCGGCTGGTTTCTAGCCGGTTTGCTCTGTCACGGTACGAACACCTTATTCCTAATGCGGCGTTCCCACTGTCGTGCGATTAGTTACGATCGCCACGATTGGCCATTCGTAGCTGATCGTGAAGTAATCGTGGTGATCGTATCAGATATGATCAGATCGTACGGTCAGTCGTGGCAAGCGTGTTGATCGTAGGACATTTTTGGAACGGTTCAAAAAATGTCTACGATCAACACGATTAATTATCAATCGTCATCATCGCATCGGATCGTATTGGATCGTAACAAAGCGCATCTAATCGTGCTTCCAAATCGTGGTGATCGGGATCAACTTTGGACAAAAAAAAACACCACGCTCTGTTAAGATGTGATGCGATCTCCCACGATCTGTCACGATCTATGGCGCTATGTCGGGTACCATTGCTCACGACCTGAAACGAATGACTCACGAGCAGATACGAGTTGATACGAGTAGATGCGAGTAAATGCGAGTAAATGCGAGTAGATACGAGATGTCATGCTTTTTCACGGACGTTCACGATCTGTTACAGACTTCTCGCGCCCATATATATATACCGGACAAAATTGAATGCCCCCCGTTCAGCGATCTGTCTTGAAGAGAGCACATCTTTACTGTAAATTTGATTTTGCTAGTAATTTTGGAGCCTTTGATAGATGCCACCCAAGAGTGCCAGACACAAGAAGCGAAAAGGTCAGACTGTTCCACCCCCTGAGCCTGAACCAGTCCAGCCAGAGCCGACACCAGAGGAGGCAGAGTAGACCACCCCACCCAGAAAACCAAGAGAAAGAAAACAGTAACTGCCTTTACTGAAGAGCAAAAGGAGGAAATCATTAAGTTCCACATTAAAAATTAAGTCATCTACAGCAAACGCCTGCGGGTTTCAAAGATGTCACACAGAAAGAGGATCTCTTGGCTGCACAGGCAGCCAAGATTTAAATATGGTACACAAGCATGAGGACCATGAGGGACCGGCTGAAGAAACGCGCTAAGAAGAGTGGGTCAGGAGGAGATTCCATTACTGACACGAACAGCACAGGAGAAGTTCTCTTTTTTTTTTTATCATCCCTCGCATTGAGACGGTGGATGCCGGAAATGTGGCCTCTTTTGCAGCAGCAGCAGCAGCAAGTGCCGCATGTCTTCATGAGGTGGTTTCTGAGTATGAAGGCGTCATCCCCCAGGATGAAGAAGGTATTGGTAGTCATCAGGGCTTGCAGCCAGAGGGCAGGGTGGGGATGGGGGGGGGGGGGGGGGGGGGGGTGGTTCTATGGCTTCCTCTTCCAGGCCGTTGAACAGCTCAGAGTCGCCAAATATCTGAGCATCTGACATGTGTCATTTTCCACCAAGCATCCACCAAAGACAGAAGTGGTGTAAGTGGTGTTTGCCATCCAGGGCCCCGATGGCGTGGGGATGGTCCATCTCTGCTCAAACTGGTTAGTTACGACTGTCCAGGCTCAGGGGTCACAGGTAGGATAAACACCTCACCTTTGTAGGCTTGCACAATTGCCTGGCACACTTAAGGAAACATCTCTGAGATGCTGGACACTCCACACATGAAGGCATATGCAAGGGACCGATAGTTCTCTCTAGTGACAAGGTGCCTCACTCTCACTGCCAGTTTCAGTCCAGGTGAGAGGGGTTGCCTGAAACTGGTGAGTTTCCTCTCGATTGTTGTAGCCACCCTCTGCAAGACTTCATCGAAGAGCTGTGGTGTTAACATTATGTAGTTTTTGGTATGCTATTGGATCTGCCAGCCTCAATTGGGTGTCTAGGAGGCTGGAGAATTGGCCAAGCTGTTGCCTCCTCTCCTCTGTGAGCCATGGTCGCAGCTCTCCTGGCCCTTTGTGGTTGGGATTGTGGCTGGTCTGGCTGCTGCTCGTCTTATTCCTCTCTTGCGATAATGTAAGCATACAGTACTACTGCAAATTAATGTCATGGGTTGTAGTGTTTACCCTGTAAAAGTTCAAGAAATAATGAAGTCCATGGTCAGTCGGGCTGTATATATATCCGTCGGGGTCCAATCGTAGCTCAAATCGTGACCACTCTCGATCCTCATCGTGAAAGACATCGCGACCACAATCGTATCCTTTCGCAACAGAGCGCATCGGTTCGTGATGAACGTATCGGAAGGTATCCGAACGTATAGATCTGCACGTACCCGATCGTCCCAATTCGGGGACCCCGATCGTGATGATCGTTTCACATCGTGACCCAATCGTGGACTCCATCGGGACAATCCTATCGAAACGTATATGATCGTATCTGAACGGGAGACCAGATCGTGACAGATCGTGTCACCTGAAATTGACCAATCGTGACCATATCGCATCCAGGCGCACCAAATCGCACCAGAACGTATCGACTCGCATCACCTCGTATCCAAACCTGAAATTTCAAAGAAGTTCCACGATCAGCTACGAATGGCCAATCGTGGGGTTCGTAACGGATCACACGACAGTGGGAACGCCGCATAAAGGAGTGGTCACATTGGACACGACTCCCCACGAGTAAACCCACGAATGCAGTAACGGTACAAATCTATGGCAAGCCGTTTTAACATTCATTCTTATTTCTTGATATCAATAATTGAGTTATTGATATCAGTTTATTTCTTGATATCAAGTATTACCAATACAGGAAAGTATTTCTTGATATCAAGAATGCATTTCTTGATATCAAGAATTCGATTTCGTGATATCAAGAATTGAATTCTTGATATCAAGAAATAGGAATAAATGTTAAAAACGGCTTGCCATTGATTTGTACCAATGCGTACTGCATTCGTGGGTCTAGTCGTGGGGAGTCGTGTCCAATGTGACCACTCCTTTAGACTTCCATCTCGCGATGGCGGGGATAGTATGACGTCATAATATTAAAGGACCCAGGGGCGTCGATTCGGTGGTCTCTGGTCGCTCAAGGCTCCAACTCAGAGCACGTCAATGCATAGAAAAACTTTTAAAATGACAATGCAGTTCAGACAGACGCTTAATTACCGACACCGAGTGCTTTGGACTCATAAATAAAGAGTATTCGTCTCCTTCAGTACCTGATGATGATACATAAATGCGTTGAACAAAGACACATTTAACAAATATGTTAATCGCCGAGGCGGGGTGTTTCACACTCATAAGCGTACCCAGGATTTTTGTTAAGGGGGGGGGGGGGGGGGTGTTTTAGCTTCATTCAGTGGCGTAGATCTGTTTCGAAGAGTGGGGGCGGGGGTGGTTGATCGCGGTCTGGCGCGGCGATTTCCCATGCAGGCACACACGCACGCACTCACACCTTTTAATACCATTTTGTACCATGGGGGGGGGGGGGGGGGGGATGTAAACCCTACCTCTGGGGGAAATGTTGAAATAGGTGTTTAAAATATTACATTTTAGTGCATTTTGGTGGGAAGGAATGGAAACGCTATAATATGCTGAATTAGAATGAATGCATAACTTTATTACCAATATGTTCAAAGCTAACAATCATACATGTATGTAAGAAATGTTAACAGACAAACAAATTGGTAAAAGGACTATACATAAATAGCAACTATTGCTAGTGGGGCGTAGGACCCTCTGTACATGGATGGATGATATACTTACATTTTAATAAGGCAAGAAACTATGATTAAATAAACATTTTATACTAAGTATGTACAATAGTGGACATTCACCCACTAATAACAACTAAACTATAAGATTATATAAAACATGTACAATCTTTTCAAGAGAATAAAAATGCTGTATCTTTGGTAGCAATTCACAAAAGACTATAAGACGTATTGACTTAATAAACACTTTTAACATTTATCTTAATAAGGTGGAGTCTATCAAGTCTTCGTATCTCCATAGGCATACTATTCCAAATATCTTCCCTGAAACGAGATTGAAGTTTTTCCATGCTCTGTTCTCATCTTAGGCTTAACCAAAATATTTTCGTCTTTTTGTCTTGTACTATAAGAATAAAAAGGGTATAATATTCAAACACTGAGTGTCGTAAGTGTTTATGAATTAACTTAAAAATAAAAGCCGTTACTAAAAAAGTATAAAATTTGAACACATCTAATATACCTAATGAATAAAACAATGGAGAGGATGAGGCCATTCTATTATTAAAAGTAATTGCTCTCAAAGCCATTTTTGTAACATCAATATTTTGTTCATTAACATCAAAGGTGCACTTCCCCAGACTTCAAGGCCGTAAGATAAATGTGACTGAATAAATGAATAATATAATAATACAAGGACTTGTTTCGGAACAAAGTATCTTTATAGTCTATACATAATTCCTACTTTCCTACGAAGTACAGAGCATAAATTATGTATATGTTCATTCCAAAAAGAGATACCTGTACTTCATTCAATAACTCATTTTTTTTTTTTCACAACTCCAACAATACGACACTCTTTCCTCTTTGGTTTAATAATCATACAATTAGTTTTCTTTATTTTAATAATCTTTAGTAATCTTATTTGCATCACACCACTGACCAATGTGTTTCAAGTTTTCAGTTATTTCCAATAAATTAATATCTGCTTGATTAGGTAAAAAAAAAAAGAAAAATATTAGAGTCATCAGCAAAGAGTCTAAAATTAAAGTAGTCTGATGATCTAGGCAAATCATTAATATAAAACAAAAAAAGTGTAGGTATTACCTAAAACAGATCCCTGGGGCACTCCACATTTAATTGAAGACATGGCCGAAGTGGAACCATTATGATGCACAAGATAGAGCACGTAGTAATGATGATGAAGATGATGAGTATTAAAGTGCGACAAATGTATTATGCAAAATCAATCTTTTCATATGCTTTATTTAGCGAAAATTACGAGCGAGTTGATGGTGCAACGACCTGAATGGGTTAGGGTAAAGGGGCATTCACATTTGGGCCCTTACCGGGGTACCTGCAGTCGGGTATGAATATATTCATTGCTTATTTTAGTGGGCATGGCGAGAAGTCCTGAAAGAATGGGTACATGGACCGGGTTCACGGGGTATTATTTTAGTAAGGTCCATGGGGCTGAGCCCCCAGAAGCTTTTTGACTGATGCAATTAAGAAAACAAAATGTGTGTTTATAAGGGATAAAACTGTGAAAGTTAATTTTAGCGCGCTTGTTCATCCATAGCTATCAAATTGTAAGTGCAATTTATTACGAGCATTCAGAATTGCAGTAATTTCTTCTTAAAAAAAAATAAGAATTAGTGTAACACCCTAATAGACGTCCACATCATTTGATGACCATTCACCTTTAGTTACAGTTTTAATATCAATGGATCATTATACCAAACAACATAGCAGAGGCGTCGATCCGTTTCTGCGATTGGGGGGGGGGGGGGGGGGGAGGGGGCAAAATTGTCCAGAGTCACCAGTGAGATAGCCAAAACGCCACATTGGCATACCCAGAATTTGAAGACTGCAGGGGCGTCGATCCGTTTTTGCAATTGGGGAGGGGGGGGGGGGCAAAATTTTCCGGAGTCATTGATGAGGTAGCTAGAAGCACCACGTTGGCATGCACAGAATGAAAACTGCGGGTGGGGGCAGAAAATAGTTTCTTGCCATCAGGTAAATGAATTGTGTACTTCAATGTATACTTCAATATACCAATATTCAATACCATATACCCCCTCTCATAGTTTTTGATAGCTGATTAGGCGGCTTTGAATAACTAAATTTCAAAAGATTCCAGGCGGCCCCGGACCAACGCCAGAGGCCCTAATGCATGTACCCAGCTATCCACCTGACGTCGTGCCGATGTCATAAGTTGTTGGCCGGATGTCGGCTTATCGCGGTTGGCTCGAGGTTAAAATGTCCGCCAGCCCAACATCGTCACTACGTCATTTTTGTGATATATTGGCATAACGTCAATTTCCGACAATGGCCCAACATCATCTCATGACATTGGAACTACATAACATTTTATGATGTCGGCTCGAGGTTAAAATATCCGCTAGCCCAACATTGCCACGACATCATTCTGTGATGTTGGCCCAACGTCCATTTCCGCCAATGGCCCAATAAAAATCGATTCGACATGAATATGACATCTCAATGATGACGCCATAGCGATATTCTGCCGATGTCAACCTCTGGCAGCTATGAAACAAGTCGGCAAATGGTCATAAAATTGATGTTGCGCCAATGTCAATGTCCGACATTAATATGACATGTCAAATATGCCGTCGGGCTAATATCACGCGAATATCGGAACTGGTAGCAATATAGAAGGTAGGAAACAGGTTGTAAAATTTATGTCGAGCCAATGTCATTACTCCGATATAAATATGAGACCCCAAATATGATGTCGGTCCGATATTGTGCCGATGTTAGAACTTGTTAGCAATTTAAGAGTTCTGTAAATGGTGTTTAGTTTGATGTCAGCCCGATGTAATTTATTAGACATCTATACTATGACAGCAATCATATATTCCGTCGAAGACCGCACCTTCAGCAACGGAACAAGTCGGCAAATGGTAAAATTAATGTCCTGTCATTAATCCGTCATAAATATGACAAATGGTCATACAATTGATGTTGCGCCGATGTCAATAGTCCAACATGAATATGACATCTCATAAATGACGTCGGGCTAATTTCGCGCCGATGTTGGAACTGGTAGCAATTAGAGAGGTCGGTAAATGGTTGTGAAATTGATGTCGGGTCGATGTTATTAAGGAGACAAAAATATGACCTATCAATTTTGACGTCGAACCGAAATCCTGCCGATGTCAGAATGGGCAACAATGAATCAAATCGGCTTATAGTCATTAAGTTGATGTTGAGCCGATGTCAATAATCCGACATGAATATGACATGTGCAATGTGACGTCGTGCTAATATCGCGCCGATGTCGGAAATGATAGCAATTTAGGAGGTCGGTAAATGGTAGGAAAATTTATGTCGGTCCGATGTTATTAATTAGACATCAATGTGACCTCTTTAATATGATGTCAAGCCGATGTAAGAACTTGCAGCAATGACACAACTCGGCAAATGTTCATTAAATTGATGTTGCGACGTCAGTGATTAGACATGAATATGACATCTCAATGATGACGCCATAGCGATATCATGCCGATGTCAGAACTGGCAGCATGAAACAAGCCGACAAATGGTCGCCAGTTCCGACATCGGTACACGATTGACCCAACGTCATATTTGAGCTGTCATATTTATGTATATTTAATAACATAAGCCCAACATCAATTTTACAATCTTTGACCAACCTCTTAATTTGCTACCAGTTCCAACATCGGCGCGATATTAGCCCGACGTCATATTTGAGATCTCTTATTCATGTCGGATTAATGACATGGGCACGACATTCATTTAATGACCATTTGCCGACTTGTTCCATTGATAACGGTTTTGACATCGACAGGATAACGGTTTGACGTCTTTTTTCAGATGTCAAATTAATTACATCGGCCCGACATCAAATTTACAACCATTTATTATAACGATCTCTTAAATTGCTACCAGCTCTATCACCGGCACACTGTCGAACCGACGCCATATTTTAGATGTCATATTTATGACGGATTAATGACAGGACATTAATGTTACCATTTGCCGACTTGTTCCGTTGCTGAAGGTTCTGTCTTCGACGTAATATATGGTTGCCGTCATAGTATAGATGTCTAATAAATTACATCGGGCTGACATCAAACTAAACATCTGCACAATATCGGACCGACATCAAATTTGGGGTCTCATATTCATGTCGCAGTATTGACATGGGCGCAACATCGATTTGATGACCATTTGCCTACTTGTTTTATTGCTGCCAATTTTGTCATCGGCAAGATATCGGTGTGACGTCATACTTGAGATAACATATTGAGGTCTAATTAAAAACATTGGCCCGACATCAATTTCACAACCATGTACCGACCTCTTAAATTGCTACCAGATCCAACATCTTCACAATATCGGACTGACGTCTTAATAGAGATGTCATATTTATGTAGGAGTAATGACATCCGCCCGACATCTATTTAACAACCTTTCACCGACCTTTAAAATCGCTATAAGTTCCGACATCTGTGCGGTATAGGCCCAAAGTTGTATTTGAGTTGTCATATTTATGTTTAATAAATAACATTTGCCCGACATAAATTTCACAACGTTTTACCGACCTCTTAAATTACTACCAGTTCCAACATCGGGGCGATAGAAGGCCGATTTTATATTTGAGATGTCAAATTAATGTCGAATTATTGACATCGGCACAACATCCATTTAATGACTATTTAATGATTAGTTTCATTGGTGCCATTTATGACATCGGCAGGATATCGCTTTGGCGTCATAATTGAGAATGATGTCATATGGATATCCAATAAAAAAACATTGGTCCGACGTCAATGTTACAACCATTTACCGACCTCTTTGATTGCTACCAGTTCCAACATCGGCGCGAAAATATCCTGACGTCATATTGGAGATGACATTATTCATGTCAGAATATTGACATCGGCTGAACATCGATTTCATGACTATTTGCCGACTTGTGTCATTGCTGCCAATTCTGACATCGGCGCGATATCGGCTTGACGTCATATTTGTGATGTCATATTGATGTCCAATTAATATCATCCGTCCGACATCAATTCCACATTCAACCATTTACCGACCTCTTAAAATGATATATTCCGACATTGGTACAACATTGGCCCAACGTCATGTTTGAGATGTCATATTTATGTTGGTTTATTGACATCGGCCCAACATTAATATTACAACCCTCTATCGAGCTCTTAAATTGGTACCAGTTTCGGCATTGGTGCGATTTTAGCGCGACGTTTTATTTGAGACGTATTTTTTTCGTCAACTTAATGACATCGGCACGACATTCAACTACAACCATTTTCCGACTTATTTCATTTCCAAAACCTCCAACTTAAATTCGACGTTGGCGTAATGTTGGCACAACGTCTGTTTGCCGACCGCGATCTTGCCGACGACCTGCCGACACCGGTCCGACGTCAGTTAGCTAGCTGGGTACTTATATTTTTGTTAACTTACTTTGAGAATCTATACTAAATTGAATTTCGTTTAATCGATTACAAACATTAGTAATTCAAAAGTAAAAAAAAAAGAAGTATTGCTATCGGGAAATTCATGATCGATTATAAGCGATCGTAAGTGAAATGAAAATTTTCGATTTTTGGAATTATTTATATTAAAAAATATACTTTTTGCATGTCCTTGCTGCTGTATATAATTTAGAAGGATATATAAGAATATAAATAACACCTTAAATAGTGTTATGAATATGATTTGAAGGTGGATTATTTCAAATTCAACGCTCTACAAATACTAACTATTACAAAACATACATGCTAAGAAGAGGTGTATATATAGTATACCGATTGCGACCTATGTTTGTAGGACGATAGGATGATAGGTTTAGGAGTAGGCAATAGGTATAGGAATAGGATATTAATAGAATTATGATTTATTTATGAATTTATGAATTTATGAATGAATGTGTGTAAAGGTTAAACAAAATGCATGGATCGGACGTGGAATCTATGCATGTTTTCCAATTTCTTTTTACGTTTTTGATGTTGCTCCCACGTTGGCCATTTGACATTGGGCCATTGTCAAATTTTGATGTTGGTCCAGCATCAGAAAATGACGTTGGGCCAATGTTGGGTTAGCGGACATTAAAACGTCGGGCGAACGTCAAAATTTGATGTTGGGCCAACGTCAAGATTTGATGTTGGGCCAACAATATAAAATAACGTTGGGCTAATGTCGGAAGGCGGACATTTTAATGTCGGGCCAACGTCAGAATTTGCGGTTGGCCCAACGTCAGGATTTGATATTAGGCCATTGGCGGAAATTGACGTTGGACCAACATCACAGAATGATGTCGTGACAATGTTGGGCTAGCGGACATTTTAACCTCGAGCCGACATCATAATGATATGTTGGTCCAATGTCATGAGTTGATGTTGGGCCATTGTTGGAAATTGACGTTATGCCAATATCACAAAATGACGTAGTGACGATGTTGGGCTGGCGGACATTTTGACGTCGAGCCCACATCAGAATTTGATATCTGTCCTATGTCTGGATTCGGTGTTGGGCCATTGTCGGGAATTGACATTTGCCCGACATCACAAAATGATGTTGGGACAATGTTAGGCTGGCGGACATTTTAACGTCGGGCCGACCTCAAAACTTGATGTTCTCTCAACGTCAGGAATCGATGTTGGGCCTACGTTAGAACTGACATTGGGCCATTGTCAATAATTGATGTTGGGCCGAAATCGCTAAATGACGTTGGGCCAGCATTAAAAAAAGACGCCGAGCTGATGTTGGGCTGGCGGACATTTTAACGTCTCGGTGACGTCGCATGTCGCATGTTGGCCCAACGTCCCCATACAACGAAAATGACATCGGCCCAACGTTGGCACGACGTCAGGTGGCTAGCTGGGTAAGGCCGGTCAGATACAGCTCGCGCTTAATACGCGCTTGCAGCTTTGGGCCCCCCTTCAAAAATGTTTGGCTACGCCACGGTACCTACTTTGCCCTGGTACCTTTGAATCTCTAAATCGTAATAATAGCTGTTATTTGAATTTATTATTTCCGTTTTCAAAAGGAATTATGGTATTATACATGGAACCATCGGTGTTTGTTTGATTATAAAGCATTACTAGTCAAGCGATACAATAGAGGCACTTTTGATATCCTTGAACTGTCTGGAGTCACAATAAAAGAACTCTTTTCATCGGTAAATATATGCTTGTTATGCACGCTCTTCTTTATTTTTGGGGGGCCGAAAAACAACTATGCCCAATATTGTGCTTCATAATTCTATCAACTTATTTTAATAAGCTAGTCTAAAAAAGACAGAAATTACCAGTAAACAGTTAAACCGTTTCACACCTGTTTAATTCTGTGCATTGAAAGCGTCTTGATGGCTGGAAGCCCTGAATGGTTTGAGTCAAGATTGGGGGCCTTAATGGGGGTCCAGGGGGGCGGAGCCCCCGGAATCTTTTAGATTTCAGACATTAGGAACTGCTATAATGTGTGATAAAATTGTATAAAATAGTGAATTTATTCGTAGCTTATGTTCACGGACATATGGTCCAAGGGCCTCATAACAGTGGCCAAGGGGGCGCATCACCCCCAAAGCTTGTAAATATTAATTTTGTTAGCACTTATGTAATCAAAGAATTTTCTTTATGATTTTTTTGCATTTTAGCACTCTCAAGATGGGGTTTAAAAGGTATAAAATACTTAGTATTGAATCTTTTTATGGGTTTAATATAGCTGCGTGCATGACAATGCAGTAGCGAGGAGCCTGGCATTGGATCTGTGCAGGTGCTCCTGTACTAAGGCCATTGATCATGGGGTCTAATGGGAGTGAGCCCCCAAAACCTTTTATATACTTCAGTAATGTAGATCTCTCGAGCTGTGTGCTCCTATATGAGGTAAAATATTTAATTAATTTAAATACGTGGAATTTGACGAGCTATTAGGCGAGTATACAGTCAGCATGCCATATGTACGGGTGGGGAGCAGGGGCCGACATTGATATGACCCCAGTAGAGGGTCCATGGGATGGAGCCCCTGTAATTAAGGATTTAAGCAATTTCTTACTCTTTGTTTTCAACAAAACGACACATAATCTAGCCAAAGACATGCCTTTTCTCGGCCAGAATATACATGACCACTACAGCTTTGCCTATCCGACTTCAAAATTAACTGTTTGATGATATTCCGACTTGCTCTGTGTTCAGCGCTTGTGAACGGAATTTAAAAATATTGTATATTGTTTTATTAATATGTGTCGATGTTATTTACAGATGAGGGTTGTACATTGTATTTATAAATCCCTTTCCTTCATGTGCGTTTGAAAAATCGCACTGCCCAACCCATTTCGAAATCGGAGTTCCTGCTATCGAAATAGGCTCATTACTTTGATGAAAAACTATTTGCAAAACCGAAATGTTGGGTCTTAAAAAAACAAAAAACAGCATTTTGAAGGTTGATTATTGATATTGATGTTTTTCCGCACTTTGGAATTATATCCGTCGATTTGTTTTCTCTTAATTTTCGGAATTATTGGGGGGGGGGGGGGGGGGGGCAAAACGACATGTTTGCCCCCCAATATATGATGAGGTACACATTATATTCTTATAATTATACATGTATATATCTTAAATCATAATACATGTAATGCAAAGATAATTCTTATAATACAACCAGAGAGATGGGTTCTCCCATCTCTCTGATACAACGTAACGTTTGTATATAATTTATACCCGACGTGGGCGCGTGTGCATTGCGGAGATCGAGAGATTAGGTATATCTTTAAAGACAGTTTGGAGAGAGGGGGTGGTGGTATGTGAGTTCCATCAGGTATGATACACGACCTCCGCGTAAAAAGAAGGAATTTGTCTGGGTGCGCCTATGTTCTCATTCGTTTCAATGTAAATAACAAATAATGCATCTTGACTTTAAGAATCCTGTTAGATCTGTAAACAAGCGCTCACTATTGTAATGCCTTGCCTAACACATTGACACATTTTGCAATTTTGTTGGTATAGGGGGGCACTTCACAAAATATTTTTTTGTGAGATAATGAAAAACTGACTGTCAAATTTGAAAGAACATACAATTTTAATGACATAATACACTTTATTTGAACAAAATCGGTTCAGAAACGGCTGAAATATCCATAAACATCTATCTAGCCTATGTTTCTCTTCATCACCATTCCATCTTCTTCTATCTTGTGCTAGTCGCATCCATGTAACACCCCCAAATTCTTTCATGTCATCCATCCAACGTCTATTCTGTCTGCCTCTTCGTCTGGTTTGTGTTATTGGTGTCCAGTTAGTTATATTATGTGTCCATCTGTTATCTTTACGTCTTGCAAGGTGGCCTTGCCCATCTCCATTTCTTTGTTTTTAGTTCCTGTATGATATCCCTGGCATTTGTTTTCTTTCTTAAGTCCTCATTTCTGACCTTGTCTCTTCTTGTAACTCCTACCATAATCCTCTCCATTGCTCTTTCTGTGACTCTAAGCTTCTTTTCCAATTTCTTAGTTGTTGCCCAAGTCTCTGCCCCGTAGGATAGTACCGGAATTGTGCATTGATTAAAAAATTGTCTTTTGAGGGAGATTGGAAGATTCTCATCTCGGAGTATAATGCTGAGTTTCCCAAATTTCACCCAAGCTAGCTGTATTCTTCGTCGCACTTCTCCTGCTGTTTCATTTTCAAGAGTGATGTTTTTACCGAGGTATATGTAACTATCCACCTTCTCAATTGTCATGCCATCAACTGCAATTGTATGGTCTTGTAGCTGGTTGCTCATCATTACTTTAGTCTACTTTAGATAGACATATACACATATATAAACATATAAACATATTTTTATTCAAAAATTCTTCACCAGGGGATATTTTGACTTTTTAGAAAAATTAAAAAAAATGCTACTTTGAAAACAAATCTGAATAGGTTTTTAAAAAGTTGTTGATGATATCTCTATTGAATAATTATTTTAACAAAACATTAAATGCACAATTTTGTATGAAAAATGGCTAAAACCAATTATTTTTTTTAGAGAGCGCCCTCTTGAGTTGTAACGGCTCTTTTTGAATGATAACGGGTTTTACTTCGTCGTTTGAAGTTATAACTATTATTTTGTACCGTAATGGTGCAGGTTTTGGTTACTAAAGTTAAGTTTGACCAATACCTAACTATCCCTTTAAAAAGATAATAGACTTACTTAATATCACTTAAAATACAATACACATATCTACTTACATTTTTTTTTGGGGGGGGGGGGGGAGGGGGGGAGGGGGGGGGGGTATGCAAGCAAACAATGGACAAGTGCATGTACAGATGCCAATTAATTACACATGCGCATAATAGGCAATATATGCGACCAGAAATTCAAAATGGCCGCCAACCTGCCTATAGAGACCAACTGTCTATAACGACCGCTTTTCGCCGGTCCCTTGAGTGGTCGCTATAGACAGGTTTGACTGTATCTCCATTTTGATGAAAAAAGAAAATGCAATACGGTACCCCACAACTGGGCCCCTTAAAGGGTACCACCACCCAAAAATAATATTCTTATTATAGAAAGGTACCATCTCTAGTATTCCATTCCTTCAACAAGTTCACAAAAATATGTTTTCAGAAAAAAATATATAATTGGAAAACGCATCACCATTCTCAACCATGCGTTCATGCGGTCTGAATTGCGTAGACTATATGCGTGCAGAGCCAGAGCGCACTGTGCAGAGCGAATGAATCATCCGGGAATCTATTGACGGTACGCGTGAAAGCATTGGCGCACTCGCAAATGCTTGGCCGTATGGAACCAGGAAATAGCAGTGTTTCCGTAAGTGGTGGAAATTAATTGCTTTGTTTATGAATTACACAACCCTTTGCAAAATGTTGGGTATCTATTTGATATCACAAAACGGTACCAAAACATATAATAATGTGTTGTCCTTTGCCTGGTGGTCCCCTTTAAGTGTGTTGACTGTGGAGGGATTATGTAGTCCCCTTAGATGAAAAGCAATTCCTGTACATCAACAAGACCGACATAAATCAGAATTAATACAATTAATCATAATTAACCAAAGGCAGATAATATCCAGTATTCTCGAAATATATATTATTTTCTAAATGTATGCGTAACCTTTGAAAGGACCATAATTCGTACTATAGCAATTAAATTCATGACATTCAAATATTCTCCTTGTTTCAAGAGAGAAAAATATGTAAGCTGTATGTATGCATGAACAATTATACTCAAAGTACAATAATGCTCTAGTATAATAAAGTAAATGAATTGAAGAAAATATTATATTTTTCCTGAAATACTTATGCAATTTATTCCTGTACACTGTATAATTATTTTCAATCCCAATGTTTTGATGGCAACATTTGGTGAATAAAATAAAACAAGGAATTCGATTCAAATTGGGTCAAAAAACTTGTATTGAGCCCATTGTATTGTGTGGTGTTGTGTGGCATTGTATATTGTTCAGTGAGCACCCTTATCTTCAGGTGTGGAGCGTTTGCTTTTCGCTAGATTCCTTTCAAATCCCCCTAAAAGCAATTAAAGGGATAGTTGAGTTTTGGTAGAGAGGGCGCTAGACTACTTATTTTTTTGTGAGGTAATGAAAAACTGAGTGCAAAATTTGAAAGAGCATAATATTTAAATAATAAAATCATCTTTGTTTGATCAAAATCGGTTCAGAGACGGCTGAAATACCCATAAATATAACAATTTGTAATATACCTGGGGCCCCAGGTTTATTAGAGAATTTTGAACCAGCCGTTAAAAATTCAAAAAAATGCTTCCTCTTTTCAAAAAGTAACAAAATAGGTATTTAAATAGTTGTTGGTTATTTCTCTATCTAATCACTATTTCAACAAAGCATCACATGCACAATATTTTATTCAAAATGGTTGAAACCGATGAGTGTTTAGAGAGCGCCCTCTTACGTTTTAACGGCTATTTTTGAATGATAACATGAGGCGGCTTGCCATGGATTCGGGCCGATGCGTGCCGCATTCGTGGGTTTGGTCGAGCGGGGTCGCGTCTTTTGTGACCAGGCCTTTAACGGGTAAAGGTTTTTACTGTCATGCTTTTGAAATTGAAAATATGTATGTTAGGATGGTATTTGGACATGTGATGCTATTGTGAGTAAATCCTCACAAGATTTGGGAGTTTTTTTTTTTTCTTTTCCGTGGATAGCCTTGCGTATTAGCTATTGAATGTTACGTAACGGGTAAAGGTTCTATTGATGTTTTGTTAAGACAGTGTTGGTATAAGTATGTTATGGTTGATAATAAGTACGTAGGTAGTTTGCCTCGTACAGGCTAGGAGCCGTGTTGGAATATATAGGACTGGTCTGGCTGGGGAGTGGGCGGGGTGGGTTGGGGATCGAGGAGGGGGGGGGGGAGTAGCGGAAATGTTTTTTTTGTTTTTGTTGGTGTTTGGTTCACTTTTTTATTTCTTTTGTCGTAGAAACCTCAACGAGGAACAATGTTTAGTGTATATATCTTACAATTTAGTTTAGTTCAGTTACTGTGTCTGTTGTGTGTGGTGTGTGTGAATGTTGATTGCATTGCCTATGTTGTTGGGGACCTCGACCAATATGTCAGCTTTTGGAGTAATTTCTATATTTTTGAGCCTGCTCTTGTTAGCCCGTGTCTTAGAATTTTATATATGGAGAAAAGAATGCATGAATATTTGTATGTTAATATTTAGTTATGGAGGGTAAAGATAGTTATATTAGGTGTAATTTTCTTTCTTTGAATGTTAATGGAATCCGAGAAAAATCAAAGAGGGAAAAAATTTGTATATGGTGTAAAGATAAAGGAGTAGATATTGTTTTTTTACAAGAAACATACAGTACAATTGAAGTTGAGGAGACTTGGAAATTGCCATGGAATGGGAGTTCATATTTTAGTCATGGGACAAACCATAGTAAAGGGGTGCTTATTTTGATAGACTATAAATTAGATATTCAGGTTTTAAATGTTATTTCAGATGATAATGGTAGATATGTTATAATGGAATGCATCATTCAGGGGATGAAATTGATAATTGCTAATGTTTATTTGCCAGTAAGAGGAAGAGAATTAGAGAAGATTGATTTTTTAGTAAATTTTGAAAAATTAATAAGGAACATTAATAAAGAAAATAATGCAATAATTATTGGAGGAGATTTTAATATTATTTTAAATAAAGATTTAGATTATTTTGGAAATAGTAGACACAACGTTCAGTCTAGATTTAATATTCTATTTGAACAATTTTTAGATAGATTTGAATTGCTGGATATTTGGAGGGTACGAAATGGATTAAAGAAACAGTTTACGTATAGGCAAATTAATCCATTTATGCAAAGTAGATTAGATTATTGGTTGGTTTCTAAGCAAATAGAACAGGTAGTTTTTAAGTGTGATATAATTCCTTCTATGGCTCCGGATCATTCAGCCATTCAGTTGCAATTTTATGATAAGTTAATTAATTCATTTAAGTTTCAAGGATCCTATTGGAAATTGAATAATAGTTTATGTCAAGATATTGAATATATTAATTGTATTAAAGAGGAAATTATTCAATTAAAAGATGAATTTCAAATAGAAATAGAAGATAAAAGAGTTTTATGGGATTTTTTGAAAATGAAAATTAGAAATGTTAGTAGAAAATATTCAAAAGAAAAGGCAAAACAACGAAAACAAAAAATTGCAAATTTGGAAGAGGATATTTTTAAGTTGGAAAATGAATTGTTGAATGGGATAGACCAGGGAAAAGTTGATGACTTGGAACGGAAAAAAAAAGAATTACAGGATTGTTATAATTATATTAATGAAGGTATTAAAATTCGCTCTAGAGCTTCACACTATGAATGTGGAGAAAGAGACACTGGATATTTTACTCAATTAATGAAGTCTAATCAAAAGAAAACATTAATTAGTAAACTTTATATAAATGAAAATATTTGTTTTGATCAAAAAAATATTATGCAAGAAATATCTATGTTTTATAGTCAGCTATATGCTCAATCAGAGGAGGAAATTTACTTTGTGGATGATTTTTTTCAGGACTTGCCAAAATTAAATTTAGATTCGAGTTTATTGTGTGAAGGAAAAATAACTAACGGAGAATGTTTGGCAGCTATAAAAGAAATGGCATGTAATAAATCACCGGGGAACGATGGTTTAAGTGTGGAATTTTATATACAGTTTTGGCCACTAATAGGAAATTTGGTAGTAAACTCTTTAAATTTAGCTTTCGAAAAAAAGGAATTATCTTCGTCACAAAAACAGGCAGTTATAAGTTTAATCTATAAAGAAGGAAAAGACCCCCTATTTATAAAAAATTATAGACCAATATCCTTATTAAATGTAGATTACAAAATTTTAACTAAAGTGCTTTCAATAAGGATTAAAAAAGTTTTAAATGAAATAATTTCTGTCAACCAGGTGGGATATTTAAAAGATCGAAATATAGGTGAAGCAATAAGAATGATAGATGATATAATTCATCATACATCAGTCAATAAAATACCTGGATATATGATGATAATTGATTTTGAAAAGGCTTTTGATTCAGTTTCACATACTTTTTTGCAGAAGGTTTTAATTACATTTGGTTTTGGACCGTCATTTTGTAGATGGGTGGAGACTATTTATAATAATGCTCAAAGTTGTGTTTTTAATGGGGGCGCATCTACTGGATACTTTAATATTAAGAGGGGTGTAAGGCAGGGGGACCCCCTGTCCCCATATTTGTTTATACTTTGTATTGAAATTTTAGTTCGTTCAATATATAAAGACCCTCAAATTCAAGGATTCACGTTCAATAACGTACAAATAAAACAAATTCTTTATGCAGACGATATGACTCTTTTTATTCGGGACTCCAAATCATTTAAAAGGGTGGAGAAATTGTTTGAAATTTTTGCTAGAAATTCTGGATTAAAAATTAATAAAGAAAAAACTTTCATATTATTGTTAGGCCCTTCTCAAAATAAAGATATTGCTCTTCCATTTGGTAAAATAGTACAAATAGTGAAGATTTTGGGTATTTATTTTTCTTTAGATGTTGAAGTTCAGGAAAGGACAAATTATAAGGAAATTTTGAGTAAAATTAAAAAGTTGCTATCGTGGTGGAAACAAAGAGATTTAACTTTAATGGGAAAAATTCAATTGATAAAAACGTTTATTTTGTCAAAATTAATTTATGTGTCGGCACTGACACCAGTACCGAATTGGGTATTTCAAGATTTGGATAAATTGGTTTTTGACTTTTTGTGGAATGGAAAAGATAAGATTAAGCGTAATGTAATGTTCTTGGATTATTGTAGAGGTGGGCTAAGATTAACTGACTTCCATTTATTCATTTTAGTGCAGAGGATTATGTGGGTAAAGAGACTTTTAACGGGGGATGCAAATATGGGATGGAAGCAATATTTTAACTATTTAACTAAAGATTTTGGTGGAACTTTGATATTTTATAATAATAATGCAATCATAGATATTTTTAAATTAGCATTACCAGCTTTTTATAGAGACATGTTGGACGCTTGGATTGCCACAAAAACATTTTTGTTAAAAGAAAATATTTCTAAAAGGAATGAAATTATTTATAATAATAGATTTGTTTTTATTGATGGACATGTTCCTTTCAATGAACAGTTATTTAAAAAGAATAGTTATAGGTTGCATCATATTGTTGATGGGGAAGGCAATATAAAATCAAATGAGGAATTTCAAAGAAAAGGTTTAAATAGTTTAGAGATTATGGAAATACAACGTATTTTTCTTGGCATTCCCCCTTCATGGAAACAATTTTTGAATAAAAATATTCACTTAAATATAGATAGGGAATTAGATATGAACCTTTTAATTTTTGACAAGGTATATATGTTAGATAAGGTTACTTCAAAAATGATATATACTTTTTTATTGAGTAAAAAAGTAGAAAAATCATATGCAGAACGAAATTTAGAGCAGATTTATAATATTAATGGGAAAGACATACAATTAATATTCTTAAGACTTAGAAAATGCACTTTGAATAGTAAGCTTCGAGAATTTCAATTTAAAATGCTTTATAATATTATATATACTAAATTACATTTATATACATTTAAAATGGTTGATAGTAATTTATGTTCTTTTTGTGGTAAATATGAAGAAACTTACGAGCATTTGTTTTTTCTTTGTGAGAAAGTAAAACCAATTTGGGAAGCGTGTGGAAATTTATTTAATTTAGTAGAGATTAGAAATATAAATTGGAAAGATATCCACGTAGGAATAGTTGAGTTAAATATAGGGAAGGAACAGTTATTAAATCATATAATAATTTTGGTAAAATACATGATATTTATAGATAGTAAAAATAGAAATAAACCACCAACTGCTTTGGAGATAAAGAAAAGATTATTAGAAAATAGAAAGGAGGAGAAGAATTTAGCTGGGGACCGTGGTACACTAACGTATCATTTTAGAAAGTGGGACAATTTAGAATAAGGAAGGCAAACAGAAGCAATAAAATTAATAAGGCGGACATAAGGGTCGAGATTCTCACCAGATGTAGGCATGTTTTCTGTGGATGGGTGTGTGGGAGTGTGCACGCGTGTGTGTGTGTGTGTATGTAAGCACTTGTATAGGTGTGTTCTTTGAGGGGAAAAGAGTTTTTTTCCCTCTTTTCCCCCCTTTTTTATGTTCATGCTCTGCTTTATTTGATGTACAACAATACAATTTTGTTTGTATTATTTAGATGTAAATTTAAAATGATATTTTACATGATTATGTTAAGATGTGAAAATACGTTAACTTACTGATTATATTATATGTACTGATTTCTCTTATTGTTTGTTATTGTTATTTTGTTTTGAGCAATGAATAAAATAAATATCATTGAAAAAAAAAAAAAAAATGATCTTTACTACGTCATTTGTAATTTTGTGTTCCTTTCTAGTTATAACTATTAGTTTGTAATGTAATGATGCAGGTTTTGGTTACTAAAATTCGGTTTCACCAAAACTGTATATACTCTCCTACCAGAACTCAACTATCCCTTTAAGCTGTGTCCTTGCAATTAACGTGGAACTGGGAATGTAAGTAACACTCTTCTGGCACCTTTTGGGTTTAATAGAGAAATCATCAAAACAATTTAAAAACCATTTTGGTATATTTTCAGAAATGTGTAGGGTAAATAAATATTTTCTTAAATTATTAAACTAATGTTGATCCAAAACATTTATTCCAATCGTATATCTTTATGTATATTTCAGTCATTTCTGAATGATATCTATCTTCGGTCAAAAATGTTTTATCCTGTCATTCAAATTGTGTATTTGTTTCAAAATTTAAAAGTTAATGGATGAGTATAATTATGATCTACTGGAATCCCCTCACTCCATGCACTCTGTAGTTCTAAGACGTCTATAGTTTCTTCAGCAGTTAAATGAAGCAACAATGTCGTTATTAACATTATCGGTTTAGTAAATGTTAGTGTATTTCCCATAGACAACTGACATGTCATGTAAAACTTTGACTAGAAAAAAAAAATATCTCTAGATTGTCGAGCAAATATTATAAAATATACATTGAATAAAAGTATAAAGTACGACATTTCATTATACGATCACCCCACGTCTTTGGGTCTAAAATTATCTGTTCGAAATGTACATAATGAATTACATAGTAAGAGCAGAGACATGCAGTTTGATGCGTTACGTGTGTGTACAATTGTGTATACATTTAAATCAATCATGTTGGTTGAATAAACATTAGCTGCTACGTCATGTACGTGGGAAAATATTCATCATGCAGTATTCTATTGTTCACATTCATGACATTGGGACGCCGCCTTTCTTCGGGTTCACACTTTCATCTGACAATAGCTCTTGCGTCATTATCAGAATAACGCTTGCATTGTTTGCATGAGCAACACACCATCGCGCTAAGCATTAAAGAGATTGTACAGGTATGGTCAAACTAAAACTAAAACTTTCGCGATATCATTACAAAAAATAATATATTTTTCCCATTCATTTTAACACTTTCGTCATTCAATTTCATTAATTCGTCATTCAAATTCGTCCCGAGAAACCACCAGAGCGGAAATACCAACTTCAATTTCGTCTTTCGTCAATCAATTTCACACAAAGATCACATAATTTAGTCATTAGTCACACATTTTCGTCAATTGCAAATCAAATTCGTCGGTCACAGTTGCTGAACACATAAAAGCGAAAGCAATTGACGAAAATGTGTGACTAATGACTAAATTGTCTGGTCTTTGTGTTAAATTGATCGACGAAAGACGAAATTGAAGTTAGGATATCCGCTCTGGTCGTTCCTCGGGACGAATTTGAATGACAAATTAATGAAATTGAATGACAAAAAGGGAAAACCTATATATATATTTCTACCGTATGTATGTCTTTAAAAAGAATTTAATGTAATTTTCTGTAAATGTGCTTATGTGCGTGTTGGTGTGCACACATGCATGTGTGCAAATGTATGTGTGTTTGTAAGTGTGTGCAGGCCCGTCGGAAGGAATGTTAAAGTGGTACGGTCAACGGATTGGGGGCGAGGCACAACTGCGAGGGAGCGGAGCGACCAAGCCCGAAGGCGCGTAGCGCCCGAGGGGGGTAGGGAGCTTTTGCAAATTTTGACACGAAATAATGCAATCTGGTGCATACATTGGAAGGAAATTTGATAATATAGGTTTTCCCATTCATTTTCGTCATTTTGTCATTCAATTTCGTCCCGAGAAGCCGAGAATGTGCCAATGCCAACTTCAATTTCGTCTATTGTCGACCAATTTCACAAAAAGTCCATTCAATTTAGTCGTTCGTCACGCATTTTCGTCGATTACAATTCAAATTCGTCGGTCACAGTTGCTGAACACATCTGTGACTGACGAATTTAAATTGTACTGGACGAAAATGTGACTTTTTGTGAAATTGGTCGACAATAGACGAAATTGAAGTTGGCATTGGCACATTCTCGGCTTCTCGGGACGAAATTGAATGACAAAAGTGTTAAAATGAATGGGAAAACCTATACTAAATTAAAGAAATCATGACTGAAATCATCTCCCTCATGATAAGACCGCTATATAGTATACAAACACAATCGAACCTATACACACACACACCATAAACGCTCACATCGTCCGTGCATGTCTCCACGTGGATACATTTTTTAAATTGGTGTTTAAAATATCACTTTATAAGTATGGTCATTATTGTCCTTGTAAGATTTTTACAAGATTTAACTTCTAAAAAAAGTGGGGATTGTTTGTCTTGTATACAGGCAACCCCCGCATCAAAAAGTGGGGGATATATCCCATATTCCCCGAGATCATACGCCCGTGGACACACTAAAACAGACGTTGTTGATCCCATGTGTATCTTCTGGTAGACAGACGTCGATCCGTTTTTGCGATTGGGGGGGGGGGGGGGGGGGGGCGAAATTTGAAGAAAAAAAAAAAAACACTGACAAAGCAAAAACTAAGCACCACATTGGCATGCCCGAACATCTAAAGACGGGGTCTAAAGTCTATTATTACAAAACAAGTTTTTATTATGCGCTCATTGAAAGTGTCTTGATGGCTCGAAGACCCGAGTCAAAGGGATCCCACATTTGGGGGACTATTGTCCCCTTAAATGGGGTCCAGGGGGCGGAGCTTTTAGATTTCAGACATTTGCAACTCCTATAATGTGTATAAAATAGTGAACCCACTCGTAGCGTATTTTTAAAGGGCATAGCGAGAAAAAGATTGAGCCTTGCATGAGATGGATCCACGTGATCCTGTACTATAGAGCCATCGATAGAGTCTAGGGCATTTGAGCTCCCATGAAACTAAGCAAGGGCGTCAACAACTTTTCAAAAGTGGAGGGGGGGGGGGGGACATTGCGAGGAAGCGAAGCGACCGAGCGGGGGAGGGTTGTGGGAGGGGGTGTCCCCCTCCCACAGTAGGGAGCTTTTGTATTTTGGGCGTGAAATTGTGCGATTTGTTGCACACTCGAGACAGAATTTCACATAATATGAAGTGTTCAAGTGTTTAAGCTATGGAACCAAACATACATAGTGAAACCGAGAGGGGGGACAATCTCCTCCACATTCAAATGTTGGGGGACATGATATTCCAATTTGATTTGTGTTCAGCGCATATGGACAGAAACAAAAGACATAATATTATTTCATTTCTGTGACGGTGTGCTATAGATGAGGGTCTATAATAAACACCGTTTGAGATGTGCGTTTGAGAAATTACATTGCCCAACACATTTGGAAAGGTGAGTTCCCACAACCGAAATGAAACTTGCAATATGAGAAACTCTTAAACAAAGAGATTTGCAGTCCTTAAAAAAAAAAACGATCTATTTTGAAGATTAATTATTGATAAATGTGTCTTTCCCCTCTTTGGCATTATATCACTCGATTTTTACCCTTCATTTTCGGAATTATTGGGGGGGGGGGGGGGGAGCGAAACGAAATGTTCGCCCCCCAATATTTTCATTGGTGGGGCAACCGCCCCCCTTGCCCCCCCCCCCCCCCCCCCCCCCCCCCCCCCCCCAGGATCGACGCCTCTGCTGGTAGAACTGTTGTTTCTGGCGTACATTGTCTGTATAGATGGATCTGTAAATGATGCGCTTGAATAGAAGGATCATTTTCAAGATGGGGGGCAAAGGTTCTTTCGCCTTCTCGGCATTTATTCATTACTGCACATTTCATATAAATTTACAAGTCATTTACTTTTTACCATTGGTTACAAACTTCGGTTTATATGATAATGATAATGCGTTTCATAATAATGGAAAAAAAGGTATTATGTCACTTCGATGTTCGTGTTCTTCCATTAGCTGGTGATAAGCCTACGATCAGCCTACATGACATGACATTCATCATCCTCCCACCTTCTCTCTTCTTTTCTCTTCTATTTTCTTCTCCCTCTCCGTCTCTCTCTTTTTTCTTTTTTGTTTAGGCTGAAAAGTGGTAGAGACGAATCCGTACCATCCGTAGCGGCTCCGACGGGCCTGAGTGTGTGCGTATGTTTTGTGCGTGTGAGTTTGTTTTCGAGTGTATACATGTGTATGTTACCCTCTAACTGATTAATGTTACAATTAGCAGTTACATCAAGACAATATAGAACAGAACATTACAGTGTAAATACATAGGACGAATTTGAATTTGAGTTTTGACGAAATTGGTTGCCAATTGACGAAATTGCTTTCGCTTTTATGTGTTCAGCAACTGTGACCGACGAATTTGATTTGCAATCGACGAAAATGTGCGATTAATGACTAAATTGTGTGATCTTTGTGTGAAATTGATCGACGAAAGACGAAATTGAAGTTGGGATTTCCGCTCTGGAGGTTCCTCGGGAAGAATTCGAATGACGAATTAATAAAATTGAAAGACGAAAGTGTTAAAATGAATGGGAAAACCTATATTTATAATAAGCTCGAATGGTAAAATAACATATAAACCGGCTATGTTAGAAGGCTGTTTTAATAATTGTTTTAAAAGCAGTCATTAACACAAAATTGCACATGAGTTGTTTGCTTAAAATAATGATTTAAATAGAGTTAGATCATCAAAAGCAATATAACAGTCTAAACACTACCTTTTATCTGTGAAACCATGGTAACAACAGAAGAATATTGACGAAAATACAACAATTTGTTTAGAATGTATGGAATTCAGTTGTGAAGTTGTTCACCAGAGTTTGAGTGACGCTCTGGATGGCCAGTCAGGTTGTTCACTGCAGCTCAAAAAGAACAACAATGTACTCGTACGAGTAGAGCCCGGCGCAGACAGAGCCGACTCGACCCGATCCGACTGGTTTTCAGTCAGGCTAGAGACAGTTTCGCTCGGTCGGAGCCGATTCAACATGTTGAATCGGCCTCGAATGACCTCTGACTGGTTCTTGATTGGAAAAACCGGAGTCCTGAGGCAACGCATCCTGAGTTAATCAGGCTGAAAACCAGTCGGATCGGGTCGAGTCGGCTCTGTCTGCGCCGGGCTTTAGAATAAGACCCGATATTTATCAATCAGATCAATCAAATTCATTCAATTCAAAATTATGTATTGCACACTTAAGTGATTGACAGTCTAACAGGCTAAATTGCACATGTCGTCGATGCTTTAAAAATGCTTTATATTGCACTCGGCCTACGGCCCCGCTGCAATATTAAACAAACTCGAGAAATTTAAAATGTGTCGATGTACATTCTGGTATATTTGAAGGGATAGTTGATTTTTGGCACCACTACATTACAAACTAATAGTTATAACTCCACCATGCTCGGAAGGTATATACAATGTAAAAACGACTGTTATCATTCAAAAGGAGCCTTTCAAACTCAAGAGAGCGCTCTCTAAGAACTCATTGGTTTCAACCATTTTCCATACAAAATTGTGCATATGATGTTTTGTTAAAATAATGATTAAATAGAGATATATATATTTAAAAAACACTTTTGATTTTTTTTTAAAGAAGTGATTAAGTATTAATGTATTTTCTTAAAAGTCAAGATATTGCCTGGCTATCTATGAAAGCATTCGAAAGGGAATGATTCTCATTTTACATGTTTCATTCAATGAACTTTCAAATGGAATTAAAACCAACCAAAACCCTTAACAAAATGTTTTCGGGAAATACCAATACTCAAGTTTACCTTTAACTCCAAACCATGCACTACTGCACAGCAAAACAAAATTAAACAACTTTTTAAACAGCCAAAAACGCTGTTTAAGCCGGTCCCTCTAACAACATTTTTTTTAAAAATTTGAACAACCAATCTTGGTTGTTCAAAATTTTAAACAATGCTGTTAGAGGGACCGGCTTAAACAGCGTTTTTGGCTGTTTAAAAAGTTGTTTAATTTTTTTTTGCTGTGCAGTAGTGGCTGTTTAAAAAGTTGTTTAAATTTTTTTTTTGCTGTGCTTTTATTTCATTCATTACCATGGCATTTTCTCACATCGCACCCTGGACATATCAGATCACCGAAATACACATTTGTATAAACCCATCGTAGAAATAAAAATATGAATGTTTAGAATAAACTCGTGTCTCAACGTTATACCTTTAATTTCTCAACTGTCTCTCATTTCATATGATATCTTCTTATCGCTTAAACTCCTTCTTGACATAGAAACGAAACTTCCCGATGCTTCTTCTCTTCGCCTCTTCATTGGTGACGTTCACATTCGTCATCAATACAACATCAAGGCAGCAGGAGTGGCATCGTGCATACCGTCAGGGTGACCGGATACTGCATCAACCGAAAGAACTGCCTTCCGCCTCGCTTTCCATATCCAACAGGAAGAATGTATCAGCCGATGCGGATCGAAGCTCTACAAGTAATAAAACTGAAAACAACTTGAAGGGAAACACTGGTAGTGGATCGGAAGAACAAATGTTGAATGAACCGGTGCCAATAAGAGAGTTCAAAGAGTTCATATCAATTACAAACCCAGAAAAGGTAATTAGATCAAATCAAAACGTATTCGTGATGCACAGTGGCGTAGTAAGGGAGAAGGGGGTCATATGGGGGCTGTGTTTATCATAATAAATAATCCTGTTTATTATGTGAATTTACAATTAAATATTTAATATTGTACATCAAAGTCAAAGACAAATGTTCCTTTCTCATACTGGTATAGAATCCAGACGTATTCATCCATGCATGATTTGCCATTTTTAAATAACAATAGCAGGGTCTGTTTCCAAAAATATATCAAAATGATGCATCAATTTATACTTCTAAGTGTTGATGAGCATGATGTAAAAATATATATTCATGACATTGCATAATTCTTTCATTACAACATTGACTTTTTTGGATTTGTATCTCAATAAAAAGTTCAAATGGAAACAAATTTCAACATGTTAGGTTTTGTCTTTGACCTGAATGTAACAAAAGGAAATTCCATGACAATCGTGGTATTCATTGAAACCACAATGTGCCTTTCGTTTACATATTAATATTGTTCTAAAACCGATGTCACGTGTGGTCAACCAGTAATGTCGGTCTCTAGCTGCCATGATAACTTTTGATCAAACTTGATTTGGAGACATGAAACAGTCAAGCAACGTATCTCAGTATGGTTATTCATTTATTGACATGTAATTTAATGTATTTCAACAGGGAACCATTACCTAAACAATTACTGTTTTTACATGTTCTAATATCCGTATGTATACGCCATCTAATTAGATAATAATGATATCTCTTACTCGTTCCACATGCCAATGACATGGGCGTAGGGGAACCTTTTTTTCAGGGGGTGGTGGGGGTGGGGCTGAGGTCATTTTTGCCCTGAAAGGCATTTGCCTCTTCGATGCCTTAAAATGTCTTTGATGGTTTGGTCTGTATTTTGCCCGAATATGACATGAATTTGCACGAGTACGACATGTTTGCCCGAGTTTGGGGTGCCTTTGGCCCGAATATGGTTTTCAAAACTCCCCCGAGTATGCACCCCAAGCACCCCCCTTCCCTGCCTCCTACGACTATGCCTTGCGTGCCCCATATCTCGACTTTTATTAAAATTTAATTTAAATCGGGTGGTCCCTTCATTTGTTTAATTTTCCTTGGCATTTGAATTAACTAAGACAGGTCATGCATGAATGATCCTTCTTATATGGATACATTCCCTTTGATTTAATTTACAATAACATTGTTCATCTCATTGAAAATAGTGAAGTGTATATTTCAACTTTAAAAAAGTGTCTTGGGGGCTGAGTATAAATAAATGGGTTTGCTTTATTTTTCACTCACCGCTTTGCAAGTTGGTAAGTTTGGAGTTTAGACTTAGATGAATCTACATGCAAGCTTTTGCCCGCTAGATGGCGACAAACCCTATCAAATGCATGTGATGTTTTGCTGTAATAGTGATTAGATAGAGAGATAATCAACAACTTTTTAGAAACCTCTTTTGTAAATTTTTGAAAAGAGGAAGCATTTTACATTTTTTTTGTAACTGCTGGTTCAAAATTATCGAAAAATTGTGGGGCCTCACAATTGTTACAAAATTGTTATGTTTATGGATATTTCAGCCATTTCTGAACCAATTTTGATCAAATAAAGTTTACTCTGTCATTAAAACTGTATGCTCTTTCAAATTTGACACTCGGTTTTTCATTAATCTCACAAAAGTATTTTGTGTAGCGCCCTCTGCACCAGAACTAAACTATCCCTTTAACTACACATAACTACACATATATAGATGTCTAAAATACTAAAAAGATCCAATTTACTGGAGAGATCCACTTAACTAGACAGTTCCACTTTACTAAAGAGATCCACTTTACCAGAGAAATTTACCTTACTAGTGAGATCCACATTTAATACTAGAGATGTCTAAAATACTAAACAGATCAGATTTACTAGAAAGATCCGCTTTACTAGAGAGATCCATTTAATTAGAAAGATCCACTTATTTCACCACACATAAAACGGGTTGAACGCTTGACCTTTGATGGAAATAAATCCTGCTGGTGTCCAGACTACTACTGTTGCGCAGATCATCCTCGTTAACAGGAGTCATAATGCTAGTCGCAATGCAGCGGGTTAAAATCGAATAGTAGAGGGAATTAGTACGTTCAGCTGGTTGTCAACTTGACCTCTTTGCAGGTAGTGATTATGTTGAGTCTTGCATGTTATGCATTATGACCATACTGGTATTTGTGTGCTTGCTATATTATACTTGTCTCTGATGCTGTCTTGTCCCAATGAAGCCCTCCTTGAACTTACTTATCTTTAGCATATTCTCACCTTCTAATTCTCATAGCATCTTCACCTGGGATGCTCGAAGTGTGCCTTGGTGTCAAGTTCCGGTCAGCTTCTGGGGTCAAAGGCCGGAAATACCATCAACTCCTTCCCGTGCGTCATCCGCATGAACCGAGCACCCACACGTGGCTTCGAAGAAGATGTCGGAAATAAAACAACGATTCGTTTTACTTCCTGGATTGGCTTGCACTATTTTCTGGTGCTGAAGGATGAAATACTTACAGGTAAAATGTATTTATCGTACTGTGTATCTAAAACGGGATATACAGGGAGTAGGAAAGGGCATGATTTATTGTGGTATCAGAGGGTGCATAATTGACCAATCAGAATGCAGAGATTATTCTACCCATTTTATAAATCATGACTATATGACGTTATGTAGAAGGGCATATATTTATAAAGATATTACAGATGATAATGCCCACGTTACCTTGAGATAATAACGAAAGCAGGTTAAGTTACCCCACAATCTATATGGCGGGCGTTTCACATGCTGCCAATACGGACTTTTCGATTTGTACGTTCACTAGTGGACTGGTACAGTGACGTCATTTTTTGAAGCAGTGCGCATGCGCATCTACGTGCCCGTCGTTCGTACCAGATATCTAATACGTGTACACCCCTGTTTTGCCGTCGGTCTAGATCTGTGACGACAAGCACTATTTGGCTACTAAAAACAACGTCATATATAGCTGTATATTTCTTGTTTCTCTGCTGTGGTCTCTGTAAACAGGTTAACTGAACTATATGATTTAAATGAACTTGTCTATAAAGGTTACCTGTTTATAGCGTCCACTCTTCTTGTCTTCATTGGGTGGTCACTATACACAGGTTTTTACTATATCTCATTTTAATTCTATGGAGTCTGTCAATAATAAGTCACCTGATTATAGCGCCCACTTCCATGCATTGTTTAATTTGGATGGTCACTATACACAGGTTTGACAGTACACTGTGTTATGAAATTTGTCTATAAAGGTCACCTGTTTATAGCGACCACATGTCTTGTTGCACTTGGGTGGTCACCATACAAAGTTTACTGTTTATGATTTTATGGAACAGGTCTATAAAGGGCACCTGTTTATTGCGGCAAATGTTCTTATTTTCCTTTGGTGGTCGTTATACACAGGTTTGACTGTAAACAATATGTTGGCACCTGTCTATAAAGGTCACTTGCAATTAAGTGTCAATTGTGTTGTTTCCATTGAGTGGTCACTATACAGAGGTTTGTCTTAATAAGATTCTATATAACCTGTCTATAAAGGTCACCTGTTTAGAGCGGCCATTTTTTCTCTCATTCCATCTGGTGGTCATTACACACAGGTTTGACTGTAAACGATATTTCGAAACCTGTCTACAAAGGTCACCTGATAATAGCGGTCAATTTTCTTGTTTTCCTTTGGTGGTCTTTCTACACAGGTTTGACTGTAAACGACTTTTCGGAACATGTATTTAAAGGTCACCTGATCATAGCGGCCAATCTTCTTGTTTTCCATTGGTGGTCATACACAGGTTTGACTGTGAACAATATTTCGGAACCTGTCTATAAAGGTCACCTGATAATAGCTGCCAATTTTCTTGTTTTCCATTTGGTGGTCTTTACACGCAGGTTTGACTGTAAACGGTATTTTGGAACTGTCTGCAATGGACACCAGTTTATAGCTGCCAATTATTCATATCCCTTTGGTGGTCATTATACACAGGTTTGACTGTATGTTGGCACCTGTCTATAAAGGTCACTTGCAATCAAGTGTCAATTGTTTTGTTTCAATTGAGTGGTCACTATACAGAGGTTTGTCTTAATAAGATTTTATAGAACCTGTCTAAAAAGGTCACCTGTTAAAAGCGGCCATTTTTCTTATTTCAATCTGGTGGTCACTATACACAGGTTTGACTGTATTGGATATCAAAACCCTTTTTTTACAAAACTAATCTTCTATTCTCTGCAAACTTCGCACGAGCAATGCATGGCGTAACTATCCCGAGACTTGAACGCGCGTCGTCGTATGAAATCGAAAAAGTAAATAGCAACAGTCAACGTGCCTAGTCAACTCAATGTGGTACTTCACTGGGACGACAGGTCAACGGTCCTCGTATCAGCGATCGAAAACTCCCTAATAGCTATTTTGAACAACTCCTGAGTCGACTCTCCAATGGCGTAGAAAAGGGGGGGGGGGGGGGAGGACTTGCACCCCCGTATTCTGAAGGGATATCATCGAAACCCATAAGTTAGTTAACTTTTGCCCGTACAAGGCGGCCCCTTAATTGAACCTTTCCATCCACATTTTCTTCCTACTATTTGTACATTATGGCGCTTCACTATTGGTGCATACTGGGCGTTGATGTTATTTTCACAGGCAGCATTGTTGGTTAAGCTGAAACGGCCTCGACATATTCTCACACTGGCCATCGCTGTTCGGTGCTTCACCCTACTTTAAATTGTGGCTCCAAATTTTTGAAAATACACACATATGGCAACACGGGGGCAACACCCAGAACATCTTGTCCTCGAGCATGAGGCAGAATCAGGATAAAAAAGAGATATATTATAACCTAATGCACTGTTAACATACAAGGCGAGCCCAGATAGTCATTTGTATTGAGAGAGAAAGCAGTCCATGGCAGATAGTGTTAAGAATTAAATAATCATGATAATATCGTAATAATGAACTACTTTTAACGCTGCCTGCTTAATGTTTATTTTGTATAACAACAGGTGTGAATCGACCGGATTATGTGGTTGCTTGGGGGCCGTCGGGGTCCATGAATCCTGCAAACAGGGAGTCTAACGAAACAAGAACACTGAGGGAGATTGGCGAGAAGTATACGGATGCATTCTATATTTCACCGCAGTTTAACGAGTTAGCTTGCAAGATGTACGATAATGAAACGGGGATACCAAGGTAAGACTTTAAAATGGAATGCATGACAGTTAAACAAATCTCCAAAGCTGGCAATGAGATTTGGGCTTTGACGATATTTGGCCTTTTGGCCACCATATTTCCAGGCCGTTGCTCTATCCAACGAGCTTCTGAAGCCCCGTACCTGTGACATACAGATTTCCAGTCTGGTATTCTACCGAATGAGCTTTTTGTTTGTTTGTATTTGTTTCCGAGAACCATTTATCCATATACAAACAAAATAGACAAACGGTTGGAAAGTCCATTTTAGGACCATTTTAAATTATATTAATAGATAGCCACGTTACCCTGTCCTTATAATGAATGACGCATTATTGACTGTGGACACACATTATGTATTTTTTGTAATTTGTAGACACTTTTTTCCCCTGTGATTTTTATTATCTGTCAAATTATTTCGAGCGCTTGGCCCCCTCCCCGCACCCCCCCCCCACGTCCGTATCTACGCCACTGTTACTCAGTTATGAATATAATACAACATGCTTTTGCCATCCCAATTTGTTCACAGAAAAGACACAGGGTCGTGGGTGTCGACGGGGTGGCAAACGATGGCGTTTGTCCGACATGTCTGCCAGGAAATACACGTCTTCGGAATGGTCCCGGATGATTATTGCATGTAAGTTGACGCCTTGTTCTGGGTGATAATTACAACTATTGGCGCTTTTGGTTGTAAATAATTAAGACGTTGTGCATAGTTTTTATCAGCATTTAAGTAGAATATAGCTGCATGTTTGTTGAGTGTGGTCGTGTTGCATACTTCTCACTCCATTCCACACGATCAATCAATAAAATCAAAACTAAATATCAAGAATGTTCCCCCCAAAACATTCCGTGCACATTGAGAAACTGTGTACAAGTCAATGGGTGTGTATGTCAGAGTGTATCACGATGCAAATTGTCATTTGAATTCTCCTTTCCACCTGGATTAACTGGAGCTTGGCCAACAAATGCAAGAATATGCACCGTCTGCCAACTCATGAATAGGTCATGTACAGTATGTACCGTATGGCAAAAGATCAGGCTCAACCAGATGACCGAGCGGACAATAACCATTATCTGATACACACTTGCGCACACACTCATTAATTTACACACAGAAGAGTTTGTTTTGGCTAAATGTTGAAATTTAATTTTGGAAATATTAATTAAGTGTCTGAAAATGAGTGTAAAATTATACATTACGACATTTTGAATGATTTAAATTCTGAAGTGCCAATATTTGTTGTAGTAAAAGTAAAAGAAGTAATAATAGTAATAGTATTAGTAGTATAGGCAGCAGTAGAAGTAGTCAGTAGTAGTAGTAGTAGTAGTAGTAGTAGTAGTAGTAGTAGTAGTAGTAGTAGTAGTAGTAGTAGTAGTAGTAGAAGTAGTATAGTAGTAGTAGTAGTAGTAGTAGTAGTAGTAGTAGTAGTAGTAGAAGTAGTAGTAGTAGTATCAGTAGTAGTAGTAGTAGTAGTAGTAGTAGTAGTAGTAGTAGTAGTAGTAGTAGTAGTATAGTAGTAGTAGTAGTAGTAGTAGTAGTAGTAGTAGTAGAAGTATAGTAGTAGTAGTAGTAGTAGTAGTAGTAGTAGTAGTTGTAGTAGTAGCAGCAGTAGTAGTAGTATTAGTATTAGTAGTAGTAGTAGTAGTAGTAGAAGTATAGTAGTAGTAGTAGTAGTAGTAGTAGTAGTAGTAGTAGTAGTAGTAGTAGTAGAAGTAGTAGTAGTAGTAGCAGTAGTAGTAGTAGTAGTAGTAGTAGTAGTAGTAGTAGTAGTAGTAGTAGTAGTAGTAGTAGTAGAAGTATAGTAGTAGTAGTAGTAGTAGTAGTAGTAGTAGTAGTAGTAGTAGTAGTAGTAGTAGTAGTAGTAATAATAATAATAATAATAATAATAATAGAAGTAGTAGTATAAGTAGTAGTAGTAGTATAATAGTTATTTAGAAGTAGTAGTAGCAGCAGAAGAAGTAGTAGTACATGAACTAGTAGTAGTAAAAGTAGTGGTCAGTGGCGTAGCGTGGTCGGACAGATTGGAGGGGCCCGCAAAATTATTGGGGGGCACACCTTATGTATTTCTTTGTTTTTTTCTTAAAATGTCCCCTTATGTTTTCCATTGTTTTTCCCAAATTATTGCGGGGGGACACGTGCCCCCCCCCCCCCCCCCCCCCCGCCCCGTCGCTACGCCACTGGTAGTAGTAGTAGTAGTAGTAGTAGTAGTAGTAGTAGTAGTAGTAGTAGTAGTAGTAGTAGTAGTAGTAGTAGTAGTTGTAGTAGTAGTAGGAGTAGTACTACTACTACTAGTAGTAGTAGTAGTAGTAGTAGTAGTAGTAGTGGTGGTTGTAGTAGTAGTTTTGGTACATGTACAACACAATCCCTGTAATGATTATCACCGACTATTATTTTGTACTTTTATTTGACCAGAACACACCCGAACAAGGCGCCGTACCACTACTTTGGACCCAAAAGGCCGACAGAGTGCACAACGTATAAACTTTCGAGGAATATGGATAAGTCGAATCATCGCTTCGAAACAGAAAAAAAAATCTTCGCGCGTTTGTCTAAGCGCAAGCCTAGGATTTTCTTTCATAATCCGGAATGGTAAAGAGGGTAATTGTATTGCATAGTCAGTACCATAGTACTGGAGCCTACGTTCATGAGATATGATGAATGATCTACGTGAGGACTGTAATCATACCTATTGAAATACAGATTTAAAAAGTGGATTAAACACAAGGGGAAGACACATATTACCTACCACAATAATTGAACTCGTCCATTTTTAGAGCTTAACCCTAATAAAGGCGGGGCCTTTATACCCCCCCCCCCCCCTCTCCCTCCGTGATTTTTCTGATTTCTCTCGAACGCGTGAAGATGACGCATCGCCGCTTCGTAACCCTTTTTTCGAGTCCGGTGCATCTTTACAAATCAAATTTGCGAAAATCGGACCTACTGTTACAAAGTTACATGACCTTTTGTCTTTGCATGTCAGCCCGATAATTGCTAATTTTCGTGATGTGTGTACAAAACATATTGAAATATACTTTTTCCTAAAAAAAGATTTGGTCTTGTTCTCATTTTAGGTGTTTGTTTTGGGGCTAAAGATAGTCGAATTATAGTTAGAAATTAAACAAAACAATACAAACAATGAAATACATCAGTTAAAATACATAGAAATGTTGTATTATAATTCCCAATGCCTTATATAATATATGTCAAAAAAATATGATTAAGGGGCAAAAATGTGAATGTTATGACCTCATTTGCATAAATTACCATAAATATAATAATTAGTAAAATATGAAATCACCATAATCAAAATTTTGTGGCGGTCGGGTGTTTCACGGTCGAGATATGAGTATTAAGTAGTATTCTTTTTTTAGAACTTAGTCATTTTTAATGTTTAATTTTTTTTTGGTGCAGCTTTTCATGTTCAATTGACAAATGGAGCTTAATTACAAAAACATGCTTAGCGACATTATAGTCTTCGTTTGCTGTTTATTAAGTGCGTAGCATCTTGGGACCAAGTTATTGGAGTACACATCCTATGTATTTCTTAATTATTTTTTTTTTACAGATTATCCCATTATGTTTTGTATTGTTTGGGTCAAACGCGGTCACGTGCCATCCTGTAGCTACGCCAGTGTTGTTGGTCATCTCGCCTTGTGAACTAATGGGTTGCCACGATAAATACCTTTCAACATTTCCCGTGTTAAAATTGTATCTAAAATAAAATAATGAATGAAAAAAAAAGCTAGTTACCGATCTGGCATTTTTTGTTACTGCGCGAATTGTCAGCGGCGATTTTTATTTTATTTTTTTAATTTTTTTAATTTTTTTTACAGCGGCGACAATGTGTGCTACCACTGGTATTGCTTTGAATTATGGGGTACACGGGAGTTATCAGGGGCCATCTTGTGTTTGTCTTTATTTTGTAACACATGTTCACCCATATGTTTTTAACCAATTATTAGGGTGCTTTTTTTTTGGGGGGGGGGGGGAGGGGGGGGGGTGACATTGCAAAACTAAAAATGGTTATAAAACAAGCTGAACATTCTAAAGAGGTTCGATGAGGTATATCAAATGTGTGAGGCCTTTAATAACTAAGTCACTCAGTCCACTTATTCATTTCCTTTAGATATGAACATTTTAGAATGATTATATATGTTTTGGTATATTCCTTTTGGTCGATTCAACGTCAACGATTAGATGAAGTTCGGGATGTTTAATTGCATGAATTACTTGTAGATTTAAGATTTATGTTCATTTATGTTTTTATGAATATAGTTGATGTTGGTTAAGTATTAGGAAATAATGAATGATTATATAATGAAGTATTTAGATACATTCATATAGCAAATGTATACTTGTCACAAATTGCAATCGAAACATAATCTGTTTCAACGACAATCAATTACATGACTTTCATAAAAACCATTCGGTTAACTTTATGCGTTATATGATATTGATTGTACATATTAGTTTCGATTATAATAATTTATATTACCAATACCTATTCATGTTGTCACATTGTGTTTGCAGGACCAAAAGCTTGGATGTAACAAGATGATATAAACAAAGGTTTTCCACATACATATATAGCCTATATATATATATATAAAAATATAAAATATTCATAAATAATTTGGTAAGGAAGGAAAAATGGCGTAGCGTTATTTATTGAAATGAATAAAAAGCAGAAAGAAACCGAATTCGTATGCATGGTCCACCTTTCAATTGTTTGTAGTTAAGATAAATAAAGGAATAATAATTAATTGCATCCGATATTACGGCCCCATGGCCCTTTTTAGGGCAACAGACAAAATATGACAATTTCATGTGAAATTGGTTACTTGTACTTGTTAACAAAATAATGTATAATTATAATCATACTTATATTGTAAAGGGATAGTACAGTTTTGGTCAAACTAAATTTTAGGGAAAAAAATCTCGTAAGTTATAATTCTATGATGATTAAATGGTGGAAACATAGACAGCTAAGTTCCAGGGCTGTTTTCATTCAAAAAACAGCATACAAAAAGGTACCCTCCAGACACCTCAAGTTTCAACCATTTGTTATTAAAATGTGATTATGTATTAATTTGGTAAAAATAATTATCAATAGATAGATTATTAAAATAATTTTAGAAATGTGTAGTAATAATAGAAAAATTCTTTAATTCTTGAATAAAATTTTGTCCCCGAGATTTATTCCAATCAGATATATTTATGGATATTTCAGCAGTTTCTGAACCTATTTTGATCACATAAAGTTGATTCTGTCATTGAAGTTGTGTGCTTTTTCGAATTTGACACTTTGTCAAAGTTGGTTAAACACAATAAATAGATATTAGCTCTACTCTCTTATTTAGCAGCCGGGTGTGGATAAAATAAACATGGAATAAAATCCGATTATGTCAAAGCTTACAGTCTGATAATGTTTGTAATAATACGTGAAACAAGGATAATTTTGGTTTTCTATTATTTGTTGTACACTTATTAATATATACTGCATTTAGTTTGGCGTTTTCTACATGGCAAGTTGACAAATATCCGTATAATTATGATTATAATCTAAAATAGAAAAACGAATATATTTGAATATTGAATTAAAGAAAAAATTTGTTTGTTAGTTAGAACAAACAGGCATGAATAACAAATCTCTGTATAATAATTATTTTATAATATATATAAATATGTACTTAAATGCTTAGGCATTTGTTTAGATATAATATATTTTCAATTTTTATATTAGATTTTCAATAAAAAGTTTATGTACCGTAGCAATACAACTTATACAACTCTTGTCAAATGTCCAGTCTAGTCTGTATATTTACGAAGTATTTTATGATTTTATTTACTATGAATAGCTGCAACTGGCGTGAAACCGTGAAGAGGTGCGGTCAGATGCATGGGCGTTTTTTTTATAACGGGCGAGGACAGATGAAATGTGATGGGAATGGGGATAGATTCCTTGGAGTTTCTCCCTCTTCTTTTTACCCGCTATTTGTGTTCCCCCACTGTTAAGCATTTATACAAAGATGTTCAAGTGGCTGATATCTCAGCCGATTAGCGATTACTCGGTTAAGGATGAATAGTTTATTGTGTGATCATGTCCCGCTTCCACATAGTTCCAAGACAGTGGCGAAGCACTATACTACTACTCCACTATACTCCACATCGGAAACATTTCACTGGTAGGGTCTACGAGAAAGACAATCTAACTGTTTTCCGCCATTTTAAAGAGCAACAAGTCATCAATTAACAGCTAGCAAACGGTGTACGACACGTACAGTGCATGCAATACTACGTACGTATACGCAACGTACGCCTGCTGGGTTGAAGATAGTACACAGTGCAACGCACTTTCACCGAAGATAGTACACAGTGCACCCAAGATAGCACACAGTGTAACGAACTTTTCTTCTTCCATCAATGATGGGCGAAACTATTTTTCATCACGTGATTAACTTTTGACCAATCGTAGAGCAAGATTCTTAGTATGTGGAATATAATTTCTTATATAGCGCTTTACAGCGCTTTACACTATCATTACCCCGGTCATAGGATACAATGTAAACCAACACACATTGTGTGTACCATCCTTCCTAGCGCTCATGGGCTCAAGAAGATCGTTCACATAAAGGCTTTCAGCTCCTACCAGTCCCCATTTATACACCTGGGTAGAGAGCAGCAATAGTGGATAAATTGTCTTGCTGAAGGACAAACGCAGAGGGCAGGATTCGAACTCGGGATCTCACGATTGGAAAGCGCGCTCTCTACCATTCTTGCCACACCACATCCACTACTACTACTACTACTACTAATACTACTACTACTACTACTACTACTACTACTACTACTACTACTACTACTACTACTACTACTACTACTACTACTACTAATACTACTACTACTACTACTACTACTACTACTACTACTACTACTACTACTACTACTACTACTACTACTACTTTTACTACTACTACTACTACTACTACTACTACTACTACTACTACTACTACTACTACTACTACTACTACTACTACTACTACTACTACTACTTCTACTACTGTACATGTGCTTGATATTCAGCAATTAACCATTCAATATGTTTTTTTTTTCGTTTGTTGATGTCACAGAAGACTTTGTATTCAGAGAGTTGAAATCAATTCAAATAAATAAAGCTACACCGGTCATTAGTAAACCCCCAGTAAACACTTTTTAATCTTCCTGTCAAGACTGGTGTAATCCCCGCTGAATGGAAACAGCAAGTCTAACCCGCATTCATAAGGGTAGAGACAAGGAAAATGTTAACTACCGTCCTATATCGGTCATACCAACTATTGTGAAAGTGTTAGAAAAAACGGTGCACACACAGTTACATGATAATTTAGTTGAACATGAAATGTTAGCAACACAGCAATCAGGCTTTCGAAAAGGGTACTCTACCAGTACATACTGTTTTGACTTATGTTAGCGATTATTTGTATTAAGAATATGGATAGTAGTAAATTGACAGGAATTGTATTTTTAGATATTAGGAAGGCTTTTGATTCTGTAAATCATAGTCTGTTATACCCCCGTCACACCTACTACACTCTTACTACGCTTTTAATCCCCATTGATAAATTTGGAAGCACGAGGCGAAGTGTAGTAGTTAACACGTAGCTAGAGCGGCGTTCTGCAAAATGTCTTTTGTTCAATGGGGAATGGATGGGAAGATTATATCACATGCGTGAAAAGATAACCTCCCATGCATGAACAGATAATACCCCCCTAAACAAAAGTTCAGATCGTGGGACCTCCACGCTTGTACCACGCTCGTTTTGAACACATCCAAAACGAGCGTAGTAGAAGCGTAGTGGTTTCGCGATCTGAAGTTTTGTTCAGGGGGGTATTATCTGTATTATCATGCATGCTGGGAGGTTATCTTTTCACGCATGTGAGATAATCTTCCCGTTCATTCTCCATTGAACAAACGACATTTTGCAAATATATTATAGTGCTTGTGATCAGCTATTGTCCGAGAGCGTAGTAGAAGCGTAGGTCGGTCTGAAACTACATCAGTTTGGGGTGCATGACAATGCATTGTTGTGGTTTGAGTCATACTTAAATGGGCGCACACAAAGTACATTATTACAGGGGACAAGATCGGATGTACAAGTTCTTCGATGCGCGCAAGTGGGCAAGACACTTTACGGCTATCGCCTTGTTGTAGTTACAAACATAAGAACATTCTAGAGAATGCTCCTCTGTATAGCGTAGCAATAATTGACGCAGTGGCGTAGCGTGCCACGGCTAATTCGGTGGGTTGGGAGGCATGTAAGTTATTTCTGGGGCTCACTCATACTATTTTATCTGTATTTTTGTAATGTGTTAGCTTGTAAGGAATACGATACTCTGTAGAATATTCATAGGATTATTTTATTCTACAAGGGGCGTCGATAGTTGTGTGTACATTGGAGGGGGAGGGGGGGGGGGGGGGGGGTGGGGGACGACAATATACATGTAAACGGATTTGATGAGGGGTACATATTTCCACAAAGGGCGCTACACGGTAATTTTACAATAATTATAATAATAGCAACACTAATGATTAAACTAATAGAATATAATAATAATAATGCTTATCATAATTATAATACTGACAAAATAATGATCATAATAATGTTAATCATCATCATAAAACTACTTAAAAATTCGGGGAAATATACCAATACTAAAAACAATTATGATAATAAAAATAGCGATAATAATGTTGATTATGATAACAATAAATAACAAAAAGAAGAGTAAGATGGGATATTAATTGCTTGACAAAAACGGAAACGAAAAAACAGGGAACAAAATATAGAAAAGGACCTTGAAGGAAGTGCTGCCAGATAGGAAATGTAATAGTAATAGTAGTACAAGTAGTAGTAATAGTAAAATTAGTAGAAGTAGTAAAATATATTTTGTACTTCGGGTACAAGTTGAACAACACTAATCAAAATATGGTAAAATCAATGAATTTGCCAGCATCTTTGCACTATCTATTGTGAGATATTTCCTTACTCTTCGTAACAATGCAAATCTAGAGGCGATCTTATTTGAAATATATTTAACATGTTCTTGCCAAGATAAGATGGTCAATAAAAACACCTAAATATTTAACACTGTCTACCTGTTTTATTTGTTCATTATTTACCTTAATGATAACTGCTTGATTCATGTTTGCCAATTTTTGTGGTGTTCCAACTAAACATAAAAAAAAGTAAGTCCCCCCCTAATCAAAATAGCGTAACTTTTTAACAAATAGGGTTTGAGCAACATGGGTTTGGCAGGATTGTTTCTAAACTTATTGGCTAACGTCGCCGTGAAAATGAACTTGATCCGCTATGCCATGCATGAGTGAGCACACATTAAAGGCAAAAATGTCACTTTTCAAAAGTCACAAGAATCAAAAAGTGACAATTTTGCCTGTGATGTGTGGTCACTCATGCATGACTCGACGGACCAATTTCATTTTCACACAGAAGTTAATCAATAAGTCTAGGAACAATCCTGCTGATTTTTTTGCTCCAAACCTTTTCGTTAAAAAGTAATGTAATTTGATTAAGGGGGACTTATTTTTTTGTTGGGTTTAATTGATCAGTGTTGTTGAAATAAACCCAACACAAAAGTAAGTCCCCTCCTGATCAAAATAACGTAACTTTAAAAAAATAAAATTGTTGAGCAACATAACTTGGCAGGATTGTTCCTACACTTATTGACTAACTTCTGTGTGAACATGAAATTGGTCCATTGAGTCATGCATGAGTGAGCACACAAAGTGACAATTTTGCCTTTGATGTGTGCTCACTCATGCATGACTCGATGGACCAGTTTTATTTCACACAGAAGTTAGTCAATAAGTGTACAAACAATCCTGCCGAATTATTTTGCTCAAAACAGTTTTGTTGAAAAGTTACGTTATTTTGATCAGGAGGGGACTTACTTTTTTGTTAGGTTTATTTCAACAATACTGATCAATTAAACCCAGCAAAAAAATAACCCCCCCTTAATCAAATAACATTACTTTTTAACGAAAAGGTTTTGAGCAAAATAACTCGGCAAGATTGTTCCTAGACTTGACTAGAATTGACTAACTTCTGTGTGAAAATGAAATTGGTCCGTCGAGTCATGCATGATTGACCACACATCACAGGCAAAATTGTCACTTTTTGATTCTTGTGACTTTTGAAAAGTGACATTTTTGCCTTTAATGTGTGCTCACTCATGCATGGCATAGCGGATCAAGTTCATTTTCACGGGGACGTTAACCAATAAGTTTAGAAACAATCCTGCCAAACCCATGTTGCTCAAACCCTATTTGTTAAAAAGTTACGCTATTTTGATTAGGGGGGGACTTACTTTTTTTGTTATGTTTAGTTGGAAAACCACAAAAATTGGCAAACATGAATCAAGCAGTTATCATTAAGGTAAATAATGAACAAATAAAACAGGTAGACCATCACTTATCTTGGCAAGAACATGTTAAATATATTTCAAATAAGATCGCCTCTAGATTTGCATTGTTACGAAGAGTAAGGAAATATCTCACAATAGAAAGTGCAAATATGCTGGCAAATTCATTGATTTTACCATATTTTGATTAGTGTTGTTCAACTTGTACCCGAAGTACAACAGATATTTTACTACTTCTACTAATTTTACTATTACTACTACTTGTACTACTATTACTATTACATTTCCTATCTGGCAGCACTTCCTTCAAGGTCCTTTTCTATATTTTGTTCCCTGTTTTTTCGTTTCCGTTTTTGTCAAGCAATTAACATCCCATCTTACTCTTCTTTTTGTTATTTATTGTTATCATAATCAACATTATTATCGCTATTATTATTATCATAATTGTTTTTAGTATTGGTATATTTCCCCGAATTTTTAAGTAGTTTTATGATGATGATTAACATTATTATGATCATTATTTTTTCAGTATTATAATTATGATAAGCATTATTATTATTATATTCTATTAGTTTAATCATTAGTGTTGCTATTATTATAATTATTGTAAAATTACCATGTAGCGCCCTTTGTGGAAATATGTACCCCTCTTCAAATCCGTTTACATGTATATTGTCGTCCCCCCCCCCCCCTCCCCCTCCAATGTACACACAACTATCGACGCCCCTTGTAGAATAAAATAATCCTATGAATATTCTACAGAGTATCGTATTCCTTACAAGGTAACACATTACAAAGATACAGATAAAATAGTATGAGTGTGCCCCAGAAACAACTTACATGCCTCCCAACCCACCGAATTAGCCGTGGCACGCTACGCCACTGCGTCAATTATTGCTACGCTATACAGAGGAGCATTCTCCAGAATGTTCTTAAAAGTTTGTAACTACAACAAGGCGATAGCCGTAAAGTGTCTTGCCCACTTGCGCGCATTCATGCAACATTGGACCTCATTTGACCTTTGACCTACTTATGTGACCTTTGACCCCAGAATATCATGGACGCCAATAAAGGGCATCTTCCAATCAAGTTTGGTTACAAACAGATGCAGGGTTGGAAAGTTATCAACCCTAACATATTTTGCAGGTAAAATTTCACATTGGACCTCATTTGACCTTTGACCTACTTATGTGACCTTTCACTCTAGAATATCATGGAGGCCAATAAAGGGCATCTTCCAATCAATTTTGGCTACAAACAGATGCAGGGTTGGAAAGTTATTCAAATTTGTTTAAGCGTATCGGGCGGACGACGGACGGAGGACGGAGGGACAGACGGACGCAATTTAGATCCCTCAGTCTCCTCCACCTCGGTGGGCTCGACAAAATTTGAAAGCGTATTCCCTGTGATAAGGCTAGTTACAGCCGTGTGCGGAGTGCTTCAAGTTCAACTTCAAACGGTTGACGGAAATCTCAATTCCGTTTTATCCCAATTCCGTGACCAGACGAAGACGGAATCTGGAATTCGATATTTAAAAAAAGGAATCACAACGGAAAAAGTCGTTCTTTGCAAGGAAAGGGTAAACGTCGCAAAGAATTGCAAAGGAGCACATAAAACGCGCATTTGGCAAGTTATAAGTGCCATATAATGCCGCGACGGCAATTTTGAACATTGTTTGTTTCTGACCAGGCATGATCGTAATACTGCGAAACGTATAGAACTGTGTCACTCTGAGTCAAGGACTATACATTGTCCAGTGTAGGAGATGTTAATATTCTCTCAGATTTACTAGCCTACTCCGAACCCTACTACTTAAAGGTAATTGTTTTGTTTTGTTTTGTTTACATTTAACGAATTCCATGTTTCTTTTAATTATTTCAGGACTGTAAAGATATAACTATTTCATATATTTTAACAGTTATTATTGTAATTATACTTCCATGCATAAATACCCTTTTATGCTTATAGTTTAAAGGTATAGTTGAGTTTTGGTAAAGAGAGTACAGTTTTGGTCAAACTGAAATTAAGTAACCAAAACCCGCACCATTACATTACAAACTAACAGTTATAACTCCACCATGCTCGAAAAGAATAACAAATTATAAATGACAAAGTAAAAAGACTGTTACTATTTTTTTTAAGAGCTGTTCAAACTCAAGAGGGCGCACTCTAAAAACTCAGTGGTTTCAATAATTTTAAATAAAATATTGTGCATGTGATGTTTTGTTGAAATAGTAATTAGATAGAGAGATAATCAACAACTATTTAAAAACCTCTTTTGCAAATTTAACTGCTGGTTCAAAATTATCTAATAAATGTGGGGCCCCATATTTGTTTACAAATGGTTATGTTAATGGATAGTTCAGCCATTTATGAACCGATTTCGATCGAATAAAGTTTATTCTGTCATTAAAATTGTATGCTCTTTCAAATTTGACACTCAGCTTGTCATTATCTCACAAACAAATATTTTGTGTAGCGCCGTCTGTACCAAAACTCAACTATCCCCTTAATAACCGTTTAATTTTAATTTATCAATTTATTCAAAAATTAAAAGAATGCAATGTATATACAAATATACAAGTGTGCAGAGAATAACCCGTGAAATCCATGGCGTGTAAAAATGGGTATTCGACTAAAATTGTAATGCTTATTTAAAAAAAAAGTGAAATAATTTTTACTACACTATTTGAGATGCGCACAAACTAGTCCCACTTACATGACTTACGAGTATTTGGATTACGGTGTCAATTTGTTAGCAGAGTATCCTACATCCCCACGCATGGTTATCTTTATTTCCATTAATATTAACACAGAATTGGTCTTCATCATGCGGCCGCTACGGATGTTATGTCAACGGTCATGCCTCGTGTACTGCCTAGTATTCGTAGCAAGCTTCACATGCTTTTACGTCACACTCTCTACAACCGGGAATATTAACCAGCGATACAAACATCTGTCTGTCGATGAGATGAACAGGTATTTAATTTGTAAGCTGTTTTGCCACTTCAAACTGTGCTTATCGATTGACTCTTCGTTAAGCGATCAGACAAGTAAAAATTGTATTGCCTACACGCTCGAAAAAAGAGCAGCTTTGCATCTTTAAAGGTACAAATAAGTGTCACACAGTCATCACCAAGGCATTAACAATTGGTTTTTTAAACATATATGCATGCCTTGAAGCTATATGCATAAGTTATGAGCCGGGACACTCATATGATTGATTATGTTCAATCAATCGCAATGACTAAGAGTTTGTAAGTCAGTGCTTCGTCCAATAATGAATATTCCAAAGTTCATATTAACATTTGTTTCGTTTCAATCTGACATATATAAAAGAACGAAACTTACATTTAAACAGAAGTCAACGAACAACCAAAATAGGTTGGTTTTAACCTTGTGCAAAAACTTATGAAACATTCGTTCAATTTTAATAGCATTTATGAGCTAGGGAAATATCACAGGAGATCAAAGCTGACGTTGACTTTCGAAATGCTAGCTCTGTGATTGGCTTATTCAACCACAGGCCATTGTTGTTATTGGAACGGGCCCATAGCAACAGCCATTCACACATGTTGTATGATAATGCAGTCTTGGTTGAACAATCTGCAAGTCCCGCGTGGTGTTAACATAAGCCGATCACAGAGCTAGAATTTTAATATCACAGTCAGATCTGATCTCTTGTGATATTTTGCTATAAACCTGACTGTTGTTAGCAATATTTTGTCATCATGACAAATTTGTCACAATGAGAGATTTTCATGGTGGCATTATAAGGAAATTTTGGCCTAAATTTTGCCAAAACTTTGCCAAAATTGAGCCAAATTCATATAGTTTGGCTAAAATTTGGCAAAAATTTCACCAAATTTTGGGCAAAAGATCCCTGTATTGCCACCATAAAAATTTGTCATTATGACAAATTTGTCATGATGATAAAATATTGCTTTCTGAAACACCCATAGTTTCGAAAATACTCGAGCTGAAGTCTACTTGTTGAAACGTAACCAAACTCAAGCACATTTGATAAGTTGTGCTACAAGGTAAACAAACTATATCCGCAATGAGTAATATATTTACCATTAAAGGGGCATTCCCTCTTTTGCATGCCAAAAATAATTTAACAAATAAGTGTCACACAGTCATCACCAAGGCATTAACAATTGGTTTTTTAAACATATATGCATGCCTTGAAGCTATATGCATAAGTTATGAGCCGGGACACTCATATGATTGATTATGTTCAATCAATCGCAATGACTAAGAGTTTGTAAGTCAGTGCTTCATCCAATAATGAATATTCCAAAGTTCATATTAAAGGGATCTAGTAACTTTGTTGACATGTGCAAAAAGTGATGAATGGTTGATGCAATGTATAGTATTGTTATCTCATAATATGTCCACAGGGTATTGTGTGAAAATTTCAAGTCAAATGGACATTGCATGGCCAAGTAATGAGCGAAAATGCAGAGTGATATTCAATAACTCACTGCACTCACTTTGTACACAGAAGAAAAACTCGCCCGGAGTTTTTCTTATCTGAATACTTCGATCGTACATATCTTTGTAACGAAAGTGAAATTTGAAAAACCGAAACCTGTCCCATGATTTTGTTGTTAATACGAATACAACAAGGTATGAGGGAACCGCTAGAATGAAAAATTTATTTTGAGGATTTTGACAATGTTACTAAGTCCCTTTAACATTTGTTTCGTTTCAATCTGACATAGATAAAAGAACGAAACTTACATTTAAACAGAAGTCAACGAACAACCAAAATAGGTTGGTTTTAACCTTGTGCAAAAACTTATGAAACATTCGTTCAATTTTAATAGCATTTATGAGCTAGAGAAATTTCACAGGAGATCAAAGCTGACGTTGACTTTCGAAATGCTAGCTCTGTGATTGGCTTATTCAACCACAGGCCATTGTTGTTATTGGAACGGGCCCATAGCAACAGCCATTCGCACATGTTGTCTGATAACGCAGTCTTGGTTGAACAATCTGCAAGTCCCGCGTGGTGTTAACATAAGCCGATCACAGAGCTAGAATTTTAATATCACAGTCAGATCTGATCTCTTGTGATATTTTGCTATAAACCTGACTGTTGTTAGCAATATTTTGTCATCATGACAAATTTGTCACAATGAGAGATTTTCATGGTGGCATTATAAGGAAATTTTGGCCTAAATTTTGCCAAAACTTTGCCAAAATTGAGCCAAATTCATATAGTTTGGCTAAAATTTGGCAAAAATTTCACCAAATTTTGGGCAAAAGATCCCTGTATTGCCACCATAAAAATTTGTCATTATGACAAATTTGTTATGATGATAAAATATTGCTTTCTGAAACACCCATAGTTTCGAAAATACTCGAGCTGAAGTCTACTTGTTGAAACGTAACCAAACTCAAGCACATTTGATAAGTTGTGCTACAAGGTAAACAAACTATATCCGCAATGAGTAATATATTTACCATTAAAGGGGCATTCCCTCTTTTGCATGCCAAAAATAATTAAAAAATAGAAGTTGCCATATTAACCTCAAATATTATAGATCATGATTTTTTTAAATTTATTCTGAAAAGATTAGGACTTGACAATGTATATTGGTGGAGTTATGACTTTTATGATTTTTCTTATTACCTATAGATTAATAAAATGTTTGGACGACGGTTTAATAACCGAACCTCACAATAATCTGTCTAGCTCCCTCTACGTTCGTTATTGGATAGTGTATGTGGTATGAATGTGATGCAGGTCAGTGGTCGCATCACCTCTAATAAATCCCACCACCCATAATAGATAGCGCCACCAACGAGAGAGATCTGCACAACGAGAGAGATCTGCACAACAGCAGTGATCGCTATGAATGATGGCACCTACGGCTATGAAATTTCATACGCAGCATAATACAAGTATTATACAGATCTGTACCAGATTTGAAACGTTTCGAAATTTTTGGTAAAGAGGGAATGTCCCTTTAAGGTAAACAAAGTTTCCTGTTTCATCACATTTTTATACTTAAAGGGGTAGTACAGTTTAGGAATGGCTGAGTTTTATTAACCAAAACCTGCACAATAACATTACAAACTAATAGTTATAACTCCACCATGCTCGAAATGTATTGAAAACTACAAATGACTAAGTAAAAAGGCTGTTATCATTCAAAAAGAGCCATTAAAACACCAAAGGGCGCTTTCTAAAAACTCATTGGTTTCAACCATTTTCAATAAAAAAAATTGTGCGTGTGATCTTTTGTTAAAATAATGTTCAAATAGGGAGATCATCAACAACCATTTAAACAAATCTTTTGTAAATATTTTATAAAGTGTAAGCATTTTTTTTTAACGGCTGGTTCAAAATTATTTAATTATTGTGGGGCCCCACAATAATTACAAATAGTTACATTTATGGATATTTCAGCCGTCTCTGAACTGATTTTGATAAAAATAAGGTTCATTTTGCCATCAAAATTGTATGCTCTTTCAAATTTGACACTAAGTTTTTCATTACCAAATGTTTTTTTTTCATGTGGCGCCCTCTATATCAAAACTCAACTATCCCTTTAAGTACAAAGCTTTATCTGCCATGTCTAGTGTATATATTTGAAGTCGACTTGCCCCGTAAAGTGAAGGTGCAACTTTTTATAAACATACGTCCGAATATGCTAATTCAAAGGAACTGCCAATGTGGCTAGTTGTTTCCAACTTAAAGGAGACCACCAGGCAAATAACAACATATTATTATATGTTTTGGTAACGTTTTGTGATATCAAAATAAATAATTCCAAAAGGCGCTAAATCCACTTTTTCAATTTGGGAGAAAAACAGGTTTCTTTGTCCAACTTTGTACACACGCCTATGGGAATATGAAAATGGAACGTTCCATATTCTATTTTTTATTTTGTAATTTGTTCTAAAATGTTGATTTCTAGAGCTCTGCGTAGCTTGTTGATGCACTGATATCGTTAACTCAATGTTTATGGAAAGTGGATTTAGCGCCTTTTGGAATTAAGCTCTTAATAGATACCCAATATTTTGCAAAGGGTTGTGTAATTCATAAACAAAGCAATAAATTTCCACCACTTACGGAACCACTGCTATTTCCTGGTTCCATACGGGCCAACCATTTGCGAGTGCGCCAATGCTATTCACGCGTACGTTTGTAGACAATAGATTCCCGGGCGATTCGTTCGCTCTGCACACATTGCAATTCACCACACGCATCGCAGTCTTCGCAATTCAGACCGCATGAACGCATGCTTTAGAATGGTGATGCGTTTCCAAGCATATATTTTTTTTTACTGGAAACATATTTTTGTGAACTTGTTGATGGAATGGACTACTAAAGATGTTACCTTTCTTTAATAAGAATATTATTTTTTGGTGGTGGCACCCTTTAAAAAGGTGCAATATCAAGAATGTCTTTCCTTATGTGTATCCATACAGTTACCCATGCAAGCGTCATGTTTCTCCTGTGCAAAAAGGGATCTAGTAACATTGTCCAAATCCACCAAACTTCATTATAAATCTAGAGGATCTGTGTTGTGCCCTTATTAGTAATAGAAGTATGGAAGAGGTTTTGTTTTTTCAAAATTCCCTTTCGTTAAAAAGATATTTACGATTGAAGTGTACGGATTTTAACTATCCACTTGATATCCATAAATGTGTACACAGTCAGTGCCGCTGAGTTAGGGAATATCACGTTCTATTTAACGTGACATTTTCTTAAGTTACTTAGTGGATCAGGTCATAGCATACACATTTTATCAACCATTTATCACTTTTTGCACATGTCAACAAAGTTACTAAATCCGTTTAAAACTGTTCTTGGCGTTGTGCGAATGTTATGTAGTATAAATAGTAATGTTATTACTAGTAGTATTATCATTGCTATTAATATTAGTATTATTATTGTAATGTTTTTTGTATTACAATTATTATTTTCATTTTCAAAAACTGATGCAATCGACTATATATATGTATATAAGATATACCATAATAATTGTGTTTGCATTTAATAGTTTGCGATATTACCGGGATTATGCCGCTGACTATGATGACAACCTCTGTTCTTGTTGCGTGAAAAACGGGACGAACACCACGGATGTAAAACAAGAATTGGTTAACGATACAGACCAGTTGACTAAACAGATTGTTATCAAGAGAAGACCAAACGCGTACGTATTAATTTGGTGGTGTTCGATTTTGTTTCAATTATTGTTGTTTCCATCCAAAAAAGAAATCTTTGGAAACCATCCAAACTACATCCTTTGAAAGTATGATTAATACATATCAAGGGCCAAATACACCACACCAAAACGAATACCAGGCACGATAAAATGCGCGTTCGTATGAGTGTGCATTTATAATAATAACTATTACATAACGTTACCTGACTTGGTCAAATACGAGTCATTGATTGGCTAACCACAGTCATGTGATGTTAACATATTGATATATATTCAGCGTATTGATTCATAAAAACATAAATATAAAATACAAAACAAGGCAGTTGGTATACAATCAAATTATAATACATAGTAGGAAGGTTATCAGAGAGGATATAGAGGAACCGTGCAGTACAGAGAAGAGGAGAGACGGAGTAAAGAAAAAATATCAGTTTTATGCAGTTATTTGAACGTAAAGTTCAGATTATTGGCAAATTAAATCGAAAGAATTAGAAAAACGTAATAAGCAAATTATTATTATTGCCCTCAAATCTAAATACAAGTATCAACATACAAATTCATCTAACATACAGTATATAGAGCATTTAACAAAAAATACCGCTATCACTATAATGGCAAGAAGGGCTAAAATATGGTTTACAATTTTTAAAAGGAAACTACTATTATATAATAACTAGAAGTATTCTCATGAATAAAATGTATTTAATCGAAGTTCATTGCAAAGTTCGGATTGTTTACAAAGAAAAGTGAATACAGTAATGTTATATCTAGAACAAAAGATCAAAATGCTCAAAATAGACTAGACATTCTAAATCACTTTCACAAAGTTAACATATATACATCATAAATTTATGAACGGTTGTTATTTTAGTTAGAATATTAAAAGCCAGCACAAGTAATTAAGCAAAAGGAGTGTGAGATGAAGAAGAGTTAGGGGGAGTCAGCAAAAGGAGAAGAAAAGAAAAAAGAAGAAGGAGAAGAAGAAGAAGAAGAAGAATTAAGGAGAAGGAGTAGATGGAGGAGAAGGAGGGGAGGAGAAGATGAAGAAGGAGATAGAGAAGGAGAAGAAGAAAATGTCATTAAGTAACACGGAAGAACCGCGATATATCGATAGAGAAGAATTTTCGTTTAGACATTATGGCAAACAATGAAAGCGAAGCTATCGATTGCAGTTTTGTGTTTCATGCTACAAGATAGATTGTATTATGACGTCACAATGAGAGAGCGAGAGATTATATTATGACGTCACAATGACGTTTCAACATATCACTTCGAAAAACCACATTTTCTAATCGAGCTCAGAGAGGCTAAACGTGTAAAGATGTGTTACTTTTATCATATAACATACAAGATTCTCGAGATTCGAAATGTTATTTCGTGAATACAATAAGTTATAACATATAATCTCCCCTCAATAGCATTTCAAATCCCTCGGAGAGAAATATTTCGTGATGTTCCCTCCATCACAAGTTAACATCTGTATAATGTTATCTGTTTTGCATTCAATTTTCCCATGGGCAATATTCTCCATCTCACATAAGTATTGCTGAAAATGTTAAACAACAAAATACCGCTGCGGGGAGAAATCGGTGAAGTTGAATGCAAAATAACCTAATTTGTTTGGATAATTGTTGTAATGGTCCTACAATATGATAAACGAGCACTGGTGTACCCAGATTTGTTCCAGGGGGAAAGGGGGGGGGGGGGGGGTTGAACCCCCCCCCCCCTCCCCTGGGTACGTCTTTGGAAACGAGAATAATTGTTTATATGAGCACTGCAAAATGTGTTCGCCTTTGGCATGTTTCATTTACAGGAAAGAATAATGTCATTGTAAAGTAAATACGAACATGCAATGTATTAGTACCGTATCTCGGTAGTACTATATACAGTATGTCCCAAAAAGAATGGTACAGTCGGAACATAATTTTATTCATATGAAGGTGTATTAAATTCAAGATTCAATGATTCAAGTTTAAAAAACAGTTTATTCATCAAATGATTAGCAGCCAAAGGCTGAATTGCACATTTGTTACATTTAAAGATATACAAGATAAATTATTGACAATAGATACATACATACAAAAATTGCAAAGTGCAAGTTACATTACCAATGGTAAATGTTAAAAGTTTAAAGAGTGATGAGTGGGCATTCTTGTGGTGATGGGCAAACATGTCCATCCATGAGGTGGGCCCCTTCCCCTTCAAACAAATAAATCATCAAACGAGCCCATCCCCCTGTAACTAGATCCGATTGCTGAAAGTAGTAAACCTGGACTGATTGGAACTTGTTTTTCTTACCGGTTGGAATGCGCCGAAGGGAGGGGAGAATGTGAACTTTGTATTGACGTCATATTGTCGTATTGGTGTCATATTAAAGACAAATAATCAGGCTTCCTGATGATTTTATTCTTCATCTTAATCGGGTTTATTTATTTATTTATTTATTTATTTCAATATATTTTACCAGGGTGGCCCATTCAACAATATGTTGGTCTCCCATGGGGCCCTGGGATACAATATACAAACATGGTTGTTATAAAAACATGACTTTTAAACATCGTTACAAAAACATTTGAAATGAATTATACGATTGTACATAGATATATAAATGTTTAAAAATAACAAAGAGACGTAAAACATATTGTTACATTAAAAGAATAACAATTATCAAGATACTGCAATTCATATACACACGTTTTGAAAAAAAGTCTAATAATGTTTATTCATAATATAAAAACAACATAAATGTTGCGCACATTATTATTTCATCACTAAAATAACAAATATAAACATACAATACATAATAGTAAGATATCACTCATTACAATTTTAGACTATAAGGCAAGGTTTTTGAATAAATATTGTTTCATTTTCTGTTTAAAAATATTCAAGGAATTTGAAGTTTTAATTTCAATGGGTAAATTATTCCAGAGGAATATAGAAGAGTAAAATAAAGAGTGTTTATATTGTTCTGTGCGAGCCTTAGGAATAATCAAATTCAAATTTGCCGCGTGTCTAGTATTAAATGAATGAGTATCAGAAACAAACAAAAAAATGTTTTTTTCCTAACTGTACCATTATTTCTGGGACATACTGTATAGTATATATACCACTCGTGCAAGTCAAGATCACGCATTGACTGCTAAAAGTATTCCACCGCATATATTCTTCATCAGATCTAATTAAATAATATGAAAATAGAACAAACACTTTTGTGTAATAGTATATGATAAACAAATGTATTCCTTTGAAGACATCTTCACAAAATGACCAATATATCACGCGTCGGGTGTGTACAAACAGTAGAGATGGGTTCGGCTAGAAATGTCAATATTTATATTGTGGTATATTCTTAAAGAGTGAAAAGGTGATTCAAACATGAGGATCAAGATCATTTCAAATGGGTATAGTGTTCATAACTTGAACTCAATCTGACCTAATGGCCCGGGTCAGCAATATGTACCGTATTAAATCGCAACCCATTTTACACAATTAAAATTGTGTACATGAATATCCGAAGGCTTTGAAATTATTGATTTCAATATTATTGTGTTATTAAACTAGAGTGGAAGTAGTTTGAAGGAAGTAGTTGCTTTAAATATTCTCATAGACTCATAGAAGTGGCAGTAGTAGAAGTAGTATTATGTGTTGTTGTAGTAGTAGAAGTAATAGTAGTACGGTAGTACTATAGTAGTAGTAGTAGTAATAGTAGTAATAGTAGTACGGTAGTAGTAGTAGTAGTAGTAGTAGTAGTAGTATTAGTAGTAGTAGTAGTAGTAGTAGTAGTAGTAGTAGTAGTAGTAGTAGTAGTAGTAGTAATAGTAGTACGGTAGTAGTAGTAGTAGTAGTAGTAGTAGTAGTAGTAGTAGTAGTAGTAGTAGTAGTAGTAATAGTAATAGTAATAGTAGTAGTAGTAGTAGTAGTAGTAGTAGTAGTAGTAGTAGTAGTAGTAGTAGTAGTAGTAGTAGTACTATTATCACTAGTAGTATGGTTGGTAGAAGTACTTTAGTAGGCACAATTTTCTGCCAGTATAATGATTAATACTCGACTGTTGTGGCACTAATAACATCCCGATCATTCATATAATCCATGTTCCAAATGTAGTAACTCAATATCAACCAAGTTGTGGAACTTCGGCAACGCGGGAGACCTTACCCTTTATCTGTACGATAATCTACTGAGGAAAAACTGGACCTTTAACCGCGGAAATGCGATGTCAATGAGGTAAACATTTAATGTCTACTCTTGTCAAATTACGATAGATGTATATATGTTGATAACTCTTATTCGGTTACAGTCCGTTATTCCGAAGGTTCGTTATTCCGAAGGTTCAGTTATTCCGAAGGTTCGTTATTCCGAAGGGTCGTTATTCCGAAGGTTCATTAGTCCGAAAATAAAATAGGGTTCGTTAATCCGAAAATTAAATCGGGTTTGTTATAATACTATAGTTTGTGTTTTGTTTATTTAATTTACAGCCTGCATTAAGCATACCCTCCCCCTTTCCCTCCCTTGGCCAGACCAATCAAACATTTAAGTTTATTTTATCTCTTTATATGAAATTATAACAAACCAAAATTCATTTTTGGATTTAACGAACCCGATTTCATTTTAGGAATAGCGAACCTTCGGAATAACGAACCTTCGGAATAACGAACCCGATTTCATTTTAGGAATAGCGAACCTTCGGAATAACGAACCTTCGGAATAAAGAACCTTCGGAATAACGAACCTTCGGAATAACGAACCCGATTTCATTTTAGGAATAGCGAACCTTCGGAATAACGAACCTTCGGAATAACGAACCTTCGGAATAATGCAATAAATGTTCGGATTAACGAACCCTATTTCATTTTCGGATTAACGAACACTCAGGTATAGGAAAATTGCGTGTTCGGAATAACGAACCTTCGGAATAACGAACCTTCGGAATAACGAACCTTCGGAATAACGAACCGCACCCTCTTATTCTTCCACTCGAATTAAATCGGCGAAACGTCGCACTTACATTAGTTAACTTTACCAGTTGCTCGATATATAAACTTTGATACATTCTCGAAGTTTTCTCTACGCTATGCATTGCACGTTATTCCATTAGAATAGACGTAACATTGTATAGAGCAATCTACAAAAAACATAAGATTATGATATAAGGAAGGGAATCTTGATATTAACCCATAGTCTACGGGAACGTGTTGATGATTGCTATGAGTGATCGACAATCTTACAAGCTCTGTTGGTTGTTGCACTAACACTAACATAATTATATTTTAGCATTGATTTTTTGTTAAATCGTCCCCTATAAATAAATTATTATGTAACCAAAGGATCATACCCATAAGTTTCTATCAGCATTTATTCTGATCCCGCCATACTCATTTATTATATTTATTATGATTTATGATATTTTCTGACCTGTTTTTTATTCTCTGTATATTTGTTGTGTAGTCTCCATGTAATGTTTTTTTTTTTTTTTTTATTTGGAAAGTTTATGAACTGTGGAAATAAAGATAACAATCTCCTACCCAGGAAGAAATTACTTTAAATTTATATAGTTTATTTGATTTATCTTCAAAGTTTCCAATTAAAATTTTTGAGCAGATTCTGATATTTCAGTCGTGATAGTTACGGTTATTAAAGTTGTTTTAATTAAAATCATGCATGCTGAACTATTATATAGCCTTCTACTAAATAAGTGATGACACAGAAGTACAAATATACTCTAGCTGTACACAAAATGTTCACAAACTTAACCTTCTCAAGAAAATGCATCTTATCTCTACTATCATGCTAAGGTATGTCAGCAATGTGGTTTCCGCATTAATTTACAACCGAACTTGGTCTAGTGGTATCGAAGAAGACTAAAACATTTGAAAATATATGTAAAGTCGAGGGATGTTCTGTTGCAGTATCAGAGATTATTGCATCTAAAGGAGGCGGGATAAAGATTTTTTTAAAGAAATGGAAAAATAATAACTCTTGGATAGAAAGTCCAAATTTGCGCATTATATGTATCAACAATGCCCTTTCATTAAATTCACATTTATACTTTGGAAACCTTCATCTTTATCAATAATGTAACTTCACGAAACATAATGTTTCATAAAATGTTTAATAGTTCCTCACATGCTGAAATATTATTATTATTTTTATTATTTTGTTTTACTTTTGATTCAGAATGGAGATGGCACAACATCGATCGTATCTGAACGGAACGGATTCGATAATAATGCACAAAGCTAACGTGGAAAATGGAAAAATATTCAGAGCCGTCTTCGATCTAAGGGTAAAAAAGAAGCTCCCGACGGAGATCTACAATCACTTGCCAAAGGTAGGCATATTACCTTGCTTACATGCCAGAAGCAACACACTCATCCACAGTGTGAACACACTATGCTTTACAGTGTGGACCACAATGTTAAATTCGAGCGTTTTCACAGTGTGAAAACCAACCTACACTGTGAACACACTGTGACCAGACTGTGAACACACTGTGAGGGCACTATTGCCACAGTGTGAAATTGCCTGCGTTCACAGTGTGTAAAAAGGTAATCTCACACTGTGTATCTCAGCAATTTCACAGTGTGTTCACAGTGTGTTCACAGTGTGTTCACAGTGTGTTTACAGTATGTCCACAGTGTGAGTTGGCTTTCACACTGTAAAAAGGCTCGAATTTTACATTGTGGTCAACACTTTCAAACACAGTGTGTTCACATTGTATTCACCAGGCGCGCTGGAAGCAGTTTTGGATTGGGGGGGCAAAACCCTAAGGGGGCTCACGATTTATGTATTTAGGGGCTCATGCCCAACCGCACTTACAGGCAGTGGCGTAGCGACGGGGGGGGGAGTTGAGGGGGGGGCAGGGGCGGATCTAGCTTTTTGCTAAGGGGGGGGGGGGGGGGGTTGACCCAATGACGATGCGGAGCATCGTCCAGCGGCAATTTTTGTTGTTGGTATTTTGAACCCCCCTAAGTGATTTTTTTTTCACCTTTTGTCACTTTCGTCCACGAGCCGCGAAGTGGCGATTTTTTTTTGCTATTTTGAATCCCCGTAAGCGATTTTTGTTCACATTTTTGTCACATTCGTCCACAAGCAGCGAAGCGGCGATTTTTTGGGCTATTTTGAACCCCCGTAAGTGATTTCTTGTCACTTTTTTTTTACTTTCTTCCACGAGCCGTGAATTATTTTCGCTATTTTGAACCCCCGTAGGTGATTTTTTTTCACTTTTTGTTTCATTTTTTTCACTGATACATTTTCACTTGGCAGCACAAGGGGGGGGGGGGGGGGGGGGGTAAACCCCCTAACCCCCCCCCCCCCGTAAAACAATAGAAAACATAAGGGGACATTTAAAAAAAAAAGAAGAAATACATAAGGTGTGCCCCCCCCCCCCCCCCCCATAATTTTGCGTAGACCACGCTACGCCACTGCTCAAAGGGTTGCCATCTTCGAGTCATAGGTGACATTGCGAGGATAAAGCGACTAATAAGCACGAGGGAGCAAAGTAACTGAGCGGTGTCCCCCCCCCCCCCCCCCCCTCCCATGGTAGGGAGCTTTTGCATTTTGGGACTTGCAATCGGGTGCATAAAAACATGATCCAACAACATAGCGTACAGCCAAAAATGAGCCCCGAGGGAGCGAAGCGACCGAGGGCTAGGGCCGAGCCAGAAGGGGTGGGTTTGGGAGGGGGTATCCCCCTCCCACGGGGAAGATTTTGCATTTATATACTTGAAATGGTGCAATCTGGTGCATAAAACATAAACAATATGCCACATTTGTATGATCCAACATCATAGCGTACAGCCAAAAATGAGTCCCGAGGGAGCGAAGCGACCGAGGGCTGGGGCAGAGCCAGACGGGGAGGGTTTGGGAGGGGGCATCCCCCTCCCACGGGGAGGATTTTGCATTTATATACTTGAAATAGTGCAATTTGGTGCACGTCACACAAACAGCCAGAGCAATAACAGTCGACACATGAACTACGTGGACCGGTACAGAAAAACACACCGCAGACGTACCATACGCAAGTTACACAACAAACTGAGATTATTTATTTGCGCGCAAAGCGCGCAGCGAAAACTTTAAATGGATGTATAACTTAGGTTCTAAATGTTATAATTAACAAGTATTGGCTGATACATACCATGTTTCCTTTTCCTTTTTCTTTCTTTTCTTTTTTTTTTTTTGAGGTGGGGGGGGGGCTTTTTGGGGGGGCAAAAACGCGTTTTGCCCCCCCACTTTTTGGATTGGGGGGGCGGCCGCCCCCCCTGCCCCCCCCCCCCCCCCCACTTCCGGCGCCTATGGTATTCACACTGTAAATGAGTGTTATTTCTGATAGGGAATTAATAGGTTGGGCCCATGTTCATAACAGCGTGCTAGCTTATTTTCTTGCTAAGTTGTATTTTGGGGAGACGGGGCTAAATTTAAAAACCATATCTTTTAGTTGCTAACTAGAATTAAATTAGTGAGTACCTACGGTTAAACTAGCTTACCCTAGTTGGGAACAAGGAAAACTGTTTGTAGCACACTATAAAGTGTGCCTTTTGAAATACGCTTAGCAAGAAAATAAGCAAGTGGAATTATATGAATATGGGGCCTGATGAACCAAAATCACTTGAAGCTTTCGCATGTATATTTTACTTTCTTTTATGAAACTTTCTAACTAAAGACTGATATGAGTTTCATAATTCATATGTCTCCCCAATTATGGAGGTACATATAAATTAATTAAAAGCCTTCGATGAACGCCTTTCGAGAAAGTCTATTATTAACGTCCGTGGTTTGCGAAATGAAGAGGGTTGGCAAATATATGCCATCATATTTACTGGATTAACCGTACGATACTTATATAAGCTAAATAAATAGATTCAAGCTTCAAGCTTCAATTTCCCATGGTCAAGTCTACACACAGGCTGTATACGTGATTCAACTCTCCGTGTACTTGCAAATATTTGCAGTTAGGCAGAGTATTTGATGAATTGGGAAATTGACATTCATTCTTGAGAAAGGCATACAATGACAGGTCAAGATGTATAAGTGTAAATCAGCCGAACTATTCGTTCCCACAGTAACCTTTATAATATACAAACAAAGTGGTTTGCTGCAACGCACAGAAAACACAAATTTCGAAATAAACTATATACACATTTAGGTGCAAATGATATTACATCAAATAATTTGACATGTCTTGTTTCATTTGCAACTTACAATTACTAGTACTGCACATAGTATAAGTATTTTTATGTCAACATTTGACAAATTGACACAAAATGAGGATTTGCAAAAAAAACTTGTCCAAAATGTTAATGTATTTTGTACATTCTTTCTAACTCACTTGTCGTCGCTAGTGTCAACAAACACTGGTGCAAAAGACAAGCGGTGAACTGAAATTAAGATATTGTTGTGTAATTAATCATCATTAGGAAAGGAGGAAAGTGCAGGGAATAGGCAAGGGGTGGAAGAGCCAACCCCCTTACGTATATATTTGCTCCGATGCGATAGGGAGACATGTATATCACATGTGCATTTAATGTGCATTTTACATTTAGTCCTTCATAATCAATACTAGATGTTAAAAATAACTTTGCTAGTTTTTGGAAACTTCGTCAGACCATCCTGACTTTCAAGCGTTCCACTTTTTGCCGAGCGTTTGTATAATTTGTATGAACGATTGATGTCCGAAGTGTTTTCCTAAATCTGCCGTCTTGTAGATATCGTTCTAAGTTATTTACTGTATAGGTATTGCATTATTCAATTGTCTTTATAATTTGCTAGGAAAGCCCGTTTAACCATACGGAGAGGTTCAAGACGTGCGCAGTGATTGGAAACAGCGGTTCATTGCTTAACAGCAGCTGCGGAGAAACTATAGACAAACACGACTTCATTTTTAGGTAAGAAGTAATTAGGTTAGTAAATATACATTGTGTCAGGATTGTTGTACCGCCAACATGTTGTTTACATTGTAAAGTTCAGTAAACTTATTTTTTAACAGAGGGTACTAGTTGGTTCTAGGACTACTACCCCCTGGACAACCACCCCCCGGACGATTACCCCCCGGACAACTACCCCCCTAGGACAATTACCCCCCGGACAACTACCACCCGGACAATTACCCCCCTAGGACAATTACCCCCCAAGACAATTACCCCCCAAGACAACTACCCCCCAAGACAACTACCCCCCTAGACAACAACCCCCCAAGACAACTACCCCCCAAGACAATTACCCCCCAAGACAACTACCCCCCAAGACAACTACCCCCCGGACAACTACCCCCCGGACAACTACCACCCGGACTATTACCCCCCGGACAACTACCACCCGGACTATTACCCCCCGGACTACTACCCCCCGGACAACTACCCCCCGGACAACTACCCCCCGGACAACTACCCCCGGCCAACTACCCCCCGGATAAATTACCCCTCGGATTATTACCCCCCAAGACAACTACCGCCCGGAATATTACCCCCCTAGACAACTACCCCCCAGATAGTTACCCCCGGACGATTACCCCCTGGACAATTAGCCCAATTCATCTGACCAGTGGCGGAGCGAGGGTCAATGGGGCGGGGTGGGGGGGGGGGGGGGCACAGCTGCTAGTTGACCGATTTGGTGCATATGATCCTATATACAGTAATATTATATATGAATCGTAGTTCAAGCTATGGAATCAAACATACATAATTTATGCATATTAAATAGTGGGAGAGACAATCACCTCCACTTTCAAATGCATGGGTGGGGGGAGGGTGGGGGGATGGGAGGGGGGGGGGGGACAACTGGTAGTGGGGCGATTTGGTGCATATCCTAGACAGTAATATTATATGATACGTAGTTGAAGCTATGGAATCAAACATACATAATGTATGTATTAAGAAGTGGGAGAGACAATCACCTCCACTTTCAAATGTACGGGGGGGGGGGGGGGGGGGAGGCATACCCCCCCCCCCCCCCCCATCCTCCCCGTCCTCCCCGTCCCCCGGGTGCATTGTAAGCATGTATTTTTGACAATTTTGTTACCGCAGTTGTATTTAGTAGTTTATAATCGTTTTTAACATTATAATTCATAAATTGATTATTCGGAAACATTTTGTTTGCTTCCGATTTAAAACGTATTTCGATTTCGAGTAATTTCGGGCAATCCTACGGAAGCGTTAAAGTGCCATTCGACTTGACGACTTGTCGAGATATTTGATCTCGACAAGTCTACTTAATATCCATATTTTGTCGACATGTAAAGATATTTATCTAACCATGTCGACTTATCAACTTTTATAAGTCGACATGGCGAAATAAATTATCTTGCCAAGTCGACTTAACAAAAAAATTATGTCGTCATGGTGACATGAATTATCTTGCCAAGCCGACATCCCCCCAAAAATATGTCGTCTTGGCGACATAAATTATCTTACCAAGTCGACTTCACAAAAATACATGTCGCCATTGCGAAATATATTATCGTGCCAAATCGACTTCCAAAAAATTATATGTCGTCATGGCAACACAAATTATCTTACTAAGTCGACTTAACAAAACATTATGTCGTCATAGCGAAATATATTATCTTGCCAAGTCGACTTCCAAAAAATTATATGTCGTCATGGCGACATAAATTATCTAACTGCTAACCGATGATCTTTTCAATGTTGTAGATAATGAAAGGAGGTGGAGTAAGTTATTATGTCAATTTGTTTAAAGAACTAGGTCAAATGGATTTGGTAGTCAAAGGGTTATTTTAAACAGGAAGCACAATCTTCGCAATAATTACACGGCCGTGTACTGTATAGTGTGTGCATTTGCCATCTTATTTGTTAATATGATATTTGTGTTCAAAGAGAAAGAGGGATAGAAAGGAGGTAGAGAGAGATAATGTGTTCACAGTGTGTTTACAGTGTGTTACATTGCATCTACAGTGTGTTACAGTGTATAATTTACAGTGTGTTTAGTATGTCACAGTGTATTTACAGTGTCAAAGTGTGTTCACAGTGTTTCACAGTGTGTTCAGTTTGTGATAATGTGTTCACTGTGTGTTTACAGCGTGTCACAGTATATTTACAGTTCTTTTTGTAGAAGTCGACTTGGCAAGATAACTTATGTTGCCATGACGACATATAATTTTTGGGAAGTCGACTCAACAAGATAATATATGTCGCCATGACAACATGTAATTTTTCGGAAGTCGACTTGGCAAGATAATTGATTTCGTCATGTCGACTTATAGAAGTTGATAAGTCGACATGGTTAGATACATTATCTTTACATGTCGACAAAATATGGATATTAAGTCGACTTGTCGAGATAAAATAACTCGACAAGTCGTCAAGTCGAATGGCACTTTAACGCTTCCGTACAATCCGTTGGCGCAATATAATGCTTTTTGCATAATGTTGATCAGGAGAGAAATAAAACTCACGTGTACTTCATTCTGAGTATAACTGAATGCCACATGGCGGATAAAAATAACTCATTCCTGGTAACCGCGCGAAAGCGTGGTTTGCGCGCCGTTGCGGTTGATGTTGTTAATTAGGGTGGTGGGGAACTGGGAATCGAACATGATAATATCAATTTGATTTTCAAACACAGTAAATGCAAATAGCGTGTTTTTATTGAATGATAAAAGTTGTGAATCAGTTGATCGAAAAACTAAATCGTATGAACATAATTTTGAACCAAAATTACAAGCCTTCAGCTCAATTTCGTGAAATTTAATGACACGCTTATTGAAACGAATGAAAAGCTATTACGAAATTGACCAAAAACAAATAAAACATGTGATACGCCTAGGTCAAAAAATCCACCGGATGCCGCACAATGTTTCTACCTACATTTCGGATTGCGATATCGTACGATAACTGCAGTATATTATATTGGCAGTCCCGTAGCATGAGGTGCGTACACCCACCACCCCCCCCCCCCCCCCCCCCCCTTAAGAAAGGACCACTTTGTATCGGTCTCGGACAGCGATCGGCCCATTTGACATTTGACAACCCCAACTCCCTGCTTACAAAACTAAAACAGTGGTCTAAATCAGCGGCGGATCCCCCCTCCCCCCCACTCCCCCCCCCCCCCCCCCACACACACACAAACGCACACTAATATGACTCAGCAAGTTGTCTTGGTCACGTTTTTGAATATACGCACCACCAAAGCCCAAACCCTCCGCCTTGAAAAATCCAAGCTACCGGCCTGACCAATCACATATAATTTGTCTTGGGGTGGTTGTCTTGCGGGGTAATTGGCTCTGGGTGAAGGGGGGGGGGGAATATTCCAGGGGGTTATCGACCGGGGGTGATTGTCTGGGGGGTAATCGTCCGGGGGGTAGTTGTCCGGGGGGTAATAATCCGGGGGGTAGTTATCCGGGGGGTAGTTGGCCGGGGGGTAGTTGTCCGGGGGGTAGTTTTCCGGGGGGTAGTTGTCCGGGGGGTAGTTGTCCGGGGGGTAGTAGTCCGGGGGGTAGTTTTCCGGGGGTAGTTGTCCGGGGGGTAGTTGTCCGGGGGGTAGTTGTCCGGGGGGTAGTAGTCCGGGGGGTAGTTGTCCGGGGGGTAGTTGTCTTGGGTGGTAGTTGTCTTGGGGGGTAATTGTCTTGGGGGGTAATTGTCTTGGGTGGTAGTTGTCTTGGGGGGTAATTGTCTTGGGGGGTAATTGTCCTAGGGGGGTAATTGTCCGGGTGGTAGTTGTCCGGGTGGTAATTGTCCTAGGGGGGTAGTTGTCCGGGGGGTAATCGTCCGGGGGGTGGTTGTCCAGGGGGTAGTAGTCCGGACACGGTTATTTTCTCATTCCTAAACAGTAAAGTCACTTTTCTGTGGCTTTGTCCAACTTGTTCTCTCATCAAAGATTGCATGTTTGTTTTGTTCATCTACAAAAGTCTTCTTTTTTTTATTCGTCATTATTTTGATCTGCTTGGGGTTAGTTAGACCCCCGTTAGACCAGATTGTTAGTCTAGTACAGATTTATTCATTTACATTTGCGCAAATAATGAGTTGTACGCGTTTAACCCGCTAGATGGCGACAAACAACAATAATCTTACCATAGTTTGAGTGGAGCCCACCGCACACCTTACAAGAATCGCCACGATCATCGATGTGCCTATTTAATCGACCCGAACTTAAAGGTATGTTGACAAGAAAACTGCCTCAAAATTGTGTTTTACTGTATCTAAGGTAGATTTTCATGAAGATTACTAATACAAACATATTTTCAGAGCGGGAATGTGCGCACGTGTCACCCGATTCATGACATCACATGCAGACCGCAACGCGGAGGAATGTGCATTGTTTACATGCAGAGCCTATGACTTGCTTGTAAAACAAACTCGTTTTTGCTTGTAAATTGAGGTTTTACTGAAAATGCTTAAGAATTGCTAAGAAATGAATTGTAGCAGGATGCAGCTACACATCTGAGTGTATATCGTCCATGATATAAACCTGAACAAATGTTTGCAAATATTGAAACAAATGGAAATAATATCTCTGTGTCAACGTGAGTATTGCACTCAGCGTGTACGTCTATGACCGAGCTAAACTGCGATTGCCTGCAGGTGACGTCACAAAGATGACGTCATTTTTTGTTCGCCCGGGACTCAGGTTTTTTACGGGGGTTCCGAAAGTGAATTTACAAGTTGATTTTTTTTATTTTGCCGGGTTTTCCCACGAGGAAAATATGTTTGTATTAGTAATCTTCATGAAAATCTACCTTAGATACAGTAAAACCCAATTTTGAGGCAGTTTTCTTGTCACCATACCTTTAAGGATTTCTTTGAAAAAAAGAGTGTGGTATATCAATAAAGGCACATATTTAAAGCTATAAACCTGAATCAAAGCCGGGATTTCCCCCCTCCTTTAAGGATTTCTTTGAAAAAAAGAGTGTGGTATATCAATAAAGGCACATATTTAAAGCTATAAACCTGAATCAAAGCCGGGATTTTCCCCCTCCTTTAATGTCTTGCCGGTGTCGGCGCATAATCTGTCTGGGCGGATAGCCTGTCTGGGCCGCAGTATATGCTAGCATATCCTGACGGATTCGTCAGCTTGTGCTAGGATATGCTGTCGGACGGATAGACTGCTCCTAGAGACAAGCTATACTAGTACAGACTGCCCTCATACTAGAGGCAAGGTGGCATTATAGGGACATTTGGGCAAATTTTGGCCAAAATTTATATCGTAATGGCAATATCGTGTATTAGGCCCCAATACTGCTATACTGTATACACTTATGTAGCCAATAAATCTAACTTATAGCCACTAAATCTGACCTATAGCCACTAAATCTGACCTATAACCACTAATCTGACCTATAGCCACTAAATCTGACCTATAGCCACTAATCTGACCTATAGCCACCAAATGAGGGTTAGGGTTAGGGTTAGGGTTAGGTTATGTATACAGTATAGATCAGCGAAATGTGTTATACATAAACCGAATGGGGACACAGTATCCGGCAGACTGATTATGCTTCGACGGGCCAACGTTATACAGAATAATATGTCCCCAGTCTTGGTGGCTTTTTGGTGGCATCTTGTCGGGTTCTTGACCCATCACGTCGTGCCTTACCGAGAATATGACCAAGAATACTCAAGAATCAGCAAGTAGCCATCACAATACCGATGAGATATCGTTAAAACGGACCGAGGTCATGATATTTCAAGACGTCACAAAATGTTAGACAATTTCTAAACTTGTCAGAACGATTCGTGGTACACATTACAGATTAAAAGGAGATAACGATTCCCTATAAGTGCGGGAATGAAGAGCATTTGAAATCTCATGACGATGTTTAGCTTCTATTTTTGGTGTGCCACCGATTCTAGTAACTTTGTGGACATTTGCAAAAACTGAAGGAGGGTTGATATAATGTGTGTTTCTGTAATCTGTTATGTCCACCGAGTGACGGTTATAAATTAAATGAAAGATGAACGTCATATGACCGAGTTATGAGCAAAAATGCAAAAATTATATTTCATGTAATATTCATTGCAGTCAGTTTGCATGTACACAGTTTAAATTATCACATGGAAAATTGTCAAATCTAAATACTTCAATCATAAATATCTTTGTAACGAAAGAGAAATTCAAAAAACTACAACCCGTTCCATGTTTTGATTGGCAATATGAATTTAAGGTATGTGGTCGCGCAGATTTTGACAATGTTACTAGCTCCCTTGAATACCTGTGTGTCATCATTAACACTCTGCATTGCTCTGTACAGATGTAACATAGCTCCACTTCGACCATTCGCTAAAGATGCGGGGAAGAAGAGCAATCTCACCACGATGAACCCGAGCATACTGGTAACGAGGTAAAGTTAACCCCTCTGACCAATTTAACACGTACCCTTCAGTAGTTTCTTACTATTTTGGTTAGTATTATCATTATTATTGTTATTATCACACGCAGGAGTTGAGGGGGGGGGGGGGGGGGGGTTGGTGCCGCGTGATATCCCCTTCAGAACCCGGCTGTTGAAGTGTATAGATTACTATAGTATGTTCATTTGTTTGAACAAACTCATTATCATAATACTGAAATAAAATGTAAGGTCATCATTAAATAACGTGGTAAAGTTTAGAGTTTTGCTACAAAATCATAATGGAATATAATATCTTCATAATTAGAGAAACATATGAAAAATCGAAACCCTTTTCATGCTTCTGTTACCCTAAGACCAACTATAATGAGAAATGTGAAAGCTCCAAATGATTTTGGTTGAATCCGACACAGCTATGGATCACTTTAATCAGATACTGTCATGTCGTTGTAAAAAGATAACGCACGATATTTTCCTTAAAAGTATTGACTTCCCTCAAAGTTGTTTATAAGCACACGTCTGACAGTAGTAAGAAGTTAAAGTTCAGTTCAGTTCAGTTTATTTCACATCCAGAAAATCAACATAAAACAAACAAATACAAATAAAGTGATCCATTTATGTCATAAATTATTTGTTTTCCAAAAAGTGATATTCCATACTTCAATCATAACACAATTTCATGAAAATATATTTCTAAATTATGTGTGAAAGTATCATAGCATAGCGCCGTTTACATAGTGAAAAGTGAACAATAAATGTCGATGTATAATAACCTTTATACTGCCCATTTATTTGACTACAATCGGAAAGTGTTCCGGAGCGCTTTTACTTCAATCATAAATATCTCCATAATTAGAAAACCCTGTTATCTCTTTGTAAAAGGAAAATATTTTCCTTAAAAATATACATTGCCTTTCCAAATAACAAATTTGGTTATAATTCTGACAGTAGTAAGTAGTAAAGTGATCCATTAACGTCATGAGATTTATTTCCAAATTATGATATTTGTGATTTAAATCATAACACGATTACATCGTAAGATACTTCTGAATGATGTGTGAAAGTAACATAGAAGAACGCCGATTTAATTACTGCCCATTTATTTGACTTTCAATCATAAATATCTCCATAATTAGAGACATTTGGAAAATCAAAACCCTTTTTCATTCTTCGGTTATTCTAAGACAAACAACGAGATATAAGAGAAATTTGAATACTCCATGATAATTTGGTTGAATTTGACAAAGTTAAAAACTCCTTGAGTGGGTCAGATTTTTGAAAAGTGCACTTTAGCCATTTCCAGACCTTGAGCGCTTCTATCATTAGCTGTGTCTCACCATTAACTCTGATATACCTGTTTTGGGTCTCATATTAAAGAGAATTATTAAGGCTTTCAGAAAATGTATAGTTTTATATCATTTCAAACATTTGGTTTCATGCCACAGGACCTCAAATGTGAAAAAATAACATAAATTGGCATTTTCCACAAAATTATGATTTTTTTTAACCTGATAAAAAAAATATTAATCAACTTTAAAGGCATTAACGTCTATATTTTCTATCTTACATGTCTTGAGCATGTATCACATAAGAATTGGCGGTAGAGCGGCATTGATATGATCTCATGGTACATTTCAATAGGAAAGGTCATAATAAGTGAACGTCCGTGAACATACATTAAAATCCATACAACCAGAATTCTACTTAGTTGTCAAAACAAAAACTATTGCCAAAACTAAGGGTTGAACCCACTGAACACATTCTACAAAAATTGTTGGCTAACTACTCCTGCTCGCGGAGTAACATTTTTTTGTATGAAATTATACTGGATTTCGTCACGGACGTTCTGTCGTCTTGTATCATCACTGCTCAGCGAAGTGCATCCTAGTCATCAATTGCTGGGGTCAGTCTGATGAACTCACAGTAGGGCCACAGTATTTTGCCTATTTGAAAACTATCTATCAAATACAATGTTTGGTTTGGGCCGAAACTGATCTTCGTGAACGTCCGTGATGAAAACGAACGTCCGGCAAGAGTAGACCCAGTTACGAATCTGAGGCTGCTTATCTGCACGTAGACACCGGTACAGCAATTTTATTTGGCAAGCAGCTAACCAAAAACTTATATCAGGCATTTTCGAAGCCTTTTGACAACTATTTTGATACGGACGTTCGCTCGGACGTTCGTTCACGGACGTTCGATCATGAAAATTGTTCTAATAATGTTACCATGTTAAACGCTCACATCAAGTTGATACCGTTTGATGTTGTTAGTACATTGTTATGTCTCTCATATCGCATATGGATTTATTTCCTGCAAGTCATTTAACTGTAACAAACTTATGAAATGTTGTGCTCACGGACGTTCGTTCATCATTTATGGCCCCAAAAATCTTAGTAAAAGTTCAAGTACTGGCACAATTTTTTGACAGCAGGTGCCCCTTGTGTGTGCCTTTCGACCCAGGTCACTGCCAACCACACATGAATATGTTGATTTTTAGTCACCATCACGGAGGTTCGTTTTACATTTGATCACCTTGCTTAGCTGTTTTGTAATACCCCTAGATATTATATTTACTTCTACCCGTGCAGCGTTGACATTATACTATAGGAAGGCAAACCCCAAGATTATGATTGTGCACAGTCGCAGGCCTACAAGCGAAAGAAAGCTGTTCAAAACATAATGGTAATAAGGGGTATGGCGCAATAACAACATTTCAACCGAAGGTCTGAGTGGAAACTGTTGCCCCACCCTCTGCAAAACTTGAGACTGTCGGCTCCTCCTCTGCTGCAGGCTTTGAGACTGTTTTCTCATCTGCCTGTCGGATTTAAGTTCAACTAAATGGATGTATTAAGCCAGTTGTTTGAAAAGAAGAGGTACATCACAAAGGTCGTCAGCTACTTGCGAGAGGATAGCTACTTGCTTTACAATATTGACTGTATTACGAAAAAGCAACGAATACATGCATACCCCTCTTCCCCCCCCCCCCCCCCCCCCCCTCAAAAGAGAAAATAAAGACATAAAATAATAATAATGATAATAATGATAATACGATAATAAATACATAATTATATCATAATTTATGCCTGATGTGCAAAGCTGCAATATCCAGCCCGTAAGTATGCAGATCTAGAGACAAACGCATTTATTATTATGATGACGTATGAATGGGTTTTCAAAGCATCTCTGCTTCAATCTGTTAATAGTGCCAAATTATGTGGCATCGTTTGAAATTATATCTAGCAAGGGATTAGATTTGTTGGACTTCTTCCATTTAATAGAGATTGTAAGATTTATGCATTATTTTGATGACTTCATCGTAATAATATATAATATTGGCTGTTTTGTTCTTTCTTGATATATCAAAAATATTGTTTTTGCTAGGATCATTATTATACAACTAAATTTCAGCTCGCGCAATATTTATAATAAACCATTCAAGGTCAACATTGTTCTTAATTCGAATTGAAACATTAAAACCGATTGGAGGTTAACAATTAGGAAACGAGATGTGGGTCAGGAAACATCGGAATTAACTATCAACGTGATTATTTGAAAGATTTAACTTTGACATATTAATTTTATAAAACAATTTATAATCTCTGCAAATTAGATTTAAACAGTTAGGCTTTAAAATGATTGTTTTTATTATAATAATTATGCGATTGGTTTTACATTAAATTAAAATATTCTTTCTAAATATAATAATAAAATGCGATAATAAACACATATAATATGTTTAGCGTATATATTTAGCGTAATGGTTTCTATGTCTAATATTTCTTTATACAAAACATATACATGTATGATCTAAAATGCAATCTATATGTATTTATTTAAGAAATAAGTTATATGAGTATATTATTTACTTTGCTCATGGCTTTTGTTACCCTCAGTTTGTTTTATGTTTTGTGAAAATGCATATTAGCAATTCAGCCATATAGCTGGAATAGATAAATATATGTATTTTCAATTAATAAACCATATAAGAATTGAATCGAAATATATGTACAACATACACAAACCAAAATAACAGTTTATATATTATGGGTCTCCCAAAGTCAAAATACATCTTAAAATACATCTTATGGCAAGGTTTGAAACGTGTGATAGGCATATATGTTTGCACTTACGTTATGTTTGCACTTACATTTATTTCTGTAATTAATTGACTCGAGATGGGACACTTGGGGACAACTATAGGCAATTCGAGAACGTCCGTGAAATTAATACGAACGTCCGTGACATTAAGACTCGTGTGAGAAGCCGTATTCTGGTAACTGGAAAATGGCCTTTATTTTGATTATACATGTTATTTATGTTTGCAGAAATGTTGTAAAATCATTTATTTACAGAAGTATAGTGGCATTTCTGTTATAGAGTGCCCAACCGGGGAAAGCCGGTGTAAAATTAGGGGTTACGATTTCCACAGGTCCACTAAGAGTGATAGTTAAGTAGCAGACATGTCATTATAATTAATTCAGATAGCTAAAATCATATCAACTGATAAATTTATATGTTTTATATTGGTCTGGAGGAGATTCAAATAAATGTTGTCATAAATTTCTGTAAGACTGTTCAGGCAGAGAACGTCCGTGAAATTAATGCGAACGTCCGTGAAATTGTAATTAAAAACAATATAGTAAGAAAGAGGGACCAGGCGACTTGGAAATGCTACTTTTATATCTGACTAGGATGTATACATGGTCTCTAGCTTAAATATAATAGGAATAGATAAAGTATTATCATCATATTGTTATATAAGCATTAAATCAATAATAGGACTCGTTATAACGACCAGGTCCATGTAAAAACCAAACCATTTTTAATGGTTTATTGCAATGTTCAAGTTTGTTTCTATAATGACCCTGTTTTAAAGCCATTTACGAAGAATAGAAACTCTTTTTGATGAGATCAGATCATTCTGCCAACATTCTTGTTTCTAGCGAACGTCCGTGAGCGATATGGGAACGTCCGTGATGAAAACTATACTCTCTTTGGTCATGTAATTATGTAATATATGATCTAGACAGCAATTGATCCTATTAACATGCACATTAAGATATGTGATACGGGAATACGAGCGTATATAGGTGCGTTCCTAAAAAATGCGGCTAAAGAAAAGCAAAGGTTCCGAATAATACATTATTTAAAAAGAAATATATCAATTCAGTCAAAGTTTGGACGTTTGTATTTTCTATTTGACAAATAAAACACAATCCACGTTTGGCATACAGAGAGAAGCAAGTCTTAGAAGTAAATTGTCCGAATATAAGCTGTATATGACAGAAAATAAATGAGATATATGGGTACTAAATCTATATCTACATAATCCCTCACGGACGTTCGCCTTTTGGAGATGGGTTACTTCAACAGTGAATAAAAACGGAACCACATGGAGTTTCCCAGTATAATGGGGTACGCCTGAAAGCTAGGATTGCATGCTTTCACATTAGATAGATGTCTTTAAATTAAAAAAATAAATTGAATTTTACCCTGTTTGGGCCGAAAAGTGCACTTTTCAAAATTCTGACCCATATACGTTGTGGTTACAGCTGACTCTATAGCTATATCCCTCCCCAAAACCCCGCCCCGGATGTTGTTCGGTTATGGTAATAATATGCGGTATATCACGCTGAAGGGGACTGAAAGCTTGGACAAGATGCAACTGAAAATTTTGAGACAAGTTTTAACTCATCAGCTATTCTCGTGCGCAAGGCAAGCCGCTTTAATATTTCTTTTCATGTGATATCACCAAATGAATCCTTAAACATGTTAAATATCACTAATTCAATTCAAACATTTGCCGTTTACATTTTACTAAACATGCTAAAGGTACGACAAGCTGAAGACCGAGGCAGACGTCCAAAAATTCAACGCAGCCCTTGCAGAATTCAACGGTCTTATCTTCATGCCATGCTTTGCCATGCCACGCTGGCTAAACTCTTGCACCACTGCCATGGAGTCATACAAAGGAAAACAAGCCAAGCTGGTCTGTGGCAACCCTACGCACCAGAAGGTCTTAACTGACTTCTGGAAAGCGAGGGGTCACGGGCACCGGTTGACAACAGGTAACACATTTCATTATTTTATTGTTGTATTCTAAGTCGTAAATATAATTCTTAAATTTGTATGAACTACGTTGTGTATTGATATTGACTACGGAAATATAAACCGAACACAAAAAGTAACTTCACCCCTAAGCAATTGCCCATAATTTCATAACCGATTATTGTTTCAAGATGTCATCTTACCACAATATTGGCACAGTTGTTATGTTTGATATGTGCGAAAATCAGAGATTTTCATTACGTTATGGCTGAATGAGCACAGATTAAAGACAAAATGGCCCAATTCAAAAGTCGCAAGGTATTGCGCGTGCCTGTACATTGTTGTGAATCCGCACATGTGGCGGAATGCATTGATCATGGTTTATGAAACAATACTGTTTGATATTCCATTCATTTTGATTTTGTAATGGCACATGTGGTAAAATGCATTAATTGCAATAGTAAAACAGTGCATTTTTTAATTTTCCAACTCTCAATAATTTGTAATGATGGTAATACTTTTGCGAATTTTGAAATATGACTATTTGTTCTGTAATGTATGCTCACTCAACCATGAATTAATGGTTACCTCTTATTTTTAAACATTGTATTCCTAACTACCATATGGATATATTGGCCAGACGAAATCTTGAAACGAGTCTTGGTTATGAAATTATGGGCAATTGCTTAGGGGTGAAGTTACTTTTTGTGTTCGGTTTAGATCAATTTTAATTTCTATTTCAATGTG